>JAWPHD010008121.1:0-119115 GCA_037043455.1 Cyrtodaria siliqua
AGCTAGCAGTTTTGGCTAAGATGCAGCCTTAAAGTAAATACTCCCGCCAACACCAGCCACATTTTAAACCGTATGTACAATTTTTCTACAAACCCACAGACGACGAGGTAATATAAGAGGAGTATGATATAACTTATCCTATATCTCACTAAGGGACCACGATATAGAAACGAGTTTATCATCATGCCAGATCATGCACTTTATCTATTACATAATACAGGGCGGTAGATCCCTCAGACATTTTGCTCTACTTAGAGGGCAATGACCAATGAGATGCAAATCAATCCCTCCGGCGTGTTATTGTACGTAACGTAATCTGACGACAGGCACGTACACGTAAACAACAAATCACATGGCGGCTGCCCTCAATAAGCGTAACAATCTGGAGAATAGGTAATAATAGTAATTCATAGCAAAAAATTTGGATAGATCTTCATATGACTAAAACTAGAATTACATTATGCTCAGTGCCCCTTCTCTACTATACATCGATAATAGGTTAAGCCTAGGGGAGCGGCGAGGGCATCAAGTCTTCATGGTGACATGGCAGGAAGAATCAGTAGCTCTTATCGAGATGAGTACCTATACCATGAGTATGGTACATACCACCATAATGAGCCATGATTCACTTAACTTTCACTATCTGGTCAACTTCCGGTAGGATACAAGAATATTCAGTAGTAGCGTGCAAAATATAAGGGGTTTACTCGGACTTTATCCTCAATCTCTATATGATAAGAATGAAAATAGTAAGACCATCATTTAAATTACATGTATCCTTATTGGTGTTTTACAAAATCAAACAACACCAAAAGAAGATACATAGAAGTACACATAAAAACTAAGCTTTTAATATACCTTATCTCTACAAAACTAGTTTTATAAAGGGGCTAAAGTCCAGTAAGCCACCAAGGATAAACACCGAGTTTACCCCCTACCAGAATGTGGAGGTGTTTTATTTTATTGATCAGGCTGATTGTCAAAATTATTTTTGTAGATGATGTCATGTGAAGGTTATGAATTCTCACGTCTAGTGCAAGTTACCTGTACGTGTCCTTACTAAATCGTGACATCCACCCCAACAAATGTTGTCAATTACTGTGTGTGTGTGTGTGTGGTGTGTGTGATGTATTTCTAAGGATTATAATCCGTCCGCCTACGACAGGTGTCGTACCCGACGATTAAAGCACAAAGGAGTCTGGACTTTTATCTGTGTGATTGTGTGTGATGTGATGATATGTCTACTTGGAGCAGCGAACTCAATGGTTTCTTTATAGTGCTGCCACAGCTGAATCCACAACCCGTACGTAGACATGATACCCCCAGTCACATTATGCTGACACTGGGTCAATGCAAGTCGTAGCACTACCATTATTTGCTCGTTCAGGGCAAGGGTTCCATTTTTAAGTATCTGGTATGACGCGCGTCCATGGGAGTCGAACCTCACGACTCTCCCGATGCAAGGCAGACGATGTAGCCAGTCCACCACAATGCTTCGGTAAAATTTCAATTCGTTCCCAGACAGGACAGATATGGCTGGAACGAACTTCGAACGGCTATCTAGTCATGATCGACAGTCTGGATCGACATTGACTGAATCGTACCAAACCGTCATTCAACAATGCTGCCTACTACCTCAGTGTATGTAAGCTATATATCTACATAAACCGTGTGCACGCGTATACTTTTTTGCCGAACACATGTAATTACACGGTTTTACGTTAGTCATTACGAAAGAATGTATAATATATGATTTAAGCTTTTTTTATTTGGAATATGTTCGTCCTAATATACCGTCTTGTCTTCAACGTGTCGTTAAATTGATTCATACGTATTGTCTAATCATTATGATGGATGTATGTTTGAGAAAAAGTACAATGATTCTAAAACAGATTGGAATTTGTTGTATCCTACTTGACATTTAATAAATGGTGGTGGTCCATTTTCAGAAATATAGTCTCAATATTTGTAGTTGAGTATGTCTGGGGTCCGATCGTTTATTCATCAATATATTCTGAAAATGTACCAAATTCATCAATGCTGTATGTATGATGGAGACGTTGGTTTCTTTCTCGTCTGTTCGGTGACGTTTAGCATCTAGCTGTGCTCAAGATACTTATTAGGTTTCTACATCTACATTTTAAGAAACTAGAGTGTCTCCTATTTGAATCCCTAATGTTGGTCGGTCGGTGTGAGAAGATTAAAATTAGTGAAATGATTAGGACAGAAGAAAAGCAGATAAGATCGATTGAAGCAGAAGGACAGGTAAATGTTTCCAATAACGTGTTTTCATCCCCCTGTCAAATTTGAACTAGCTCCGTAGCATCAGAACACTGGCATAGCGAACGTTCTTCACTTTATATGTCCAGTGGAAACCTCAAACTTTTCGTATAAACAAGTACAAAAAAAAAAAGATGAAGCACCAATAGTACGGTCGCGAAAGCCGATAGCGATTTAACATTTTAGAGTGAAAAATATGTAAAAAGTGGGGTAATCCAGGTAAAATACATGACATAGTTAGGGTATTGTTCTAAGTAATAACATTTGTAATGATGTTGATCAAGTGTCAAGTTTCAAAGCTTCGACAATTCATTTGTTTGAAGAATGAGGAAAAAGAAAAAAGAATGTTAACGAAAACTTGTCAAACTGTCGTAGACGGACGGACGGACAGAGCAACATGGAAATCGCCGCAAACTGTAAGCCTGGATTTGCTATGCAATCCACTAGCCAAATCTGGTAATAATGATTGGAGTCTAAACCAGACAAATCTTGCAATAATTCGGTCCGTTTGTTTAAGCTAAAGGTTTTTCAGCGGATCTGTGAGTGAGTAATTTTAACAAAATACATTTAGTCTGGCCAAATTTTAGTCGGTAAATACAAAAGACCTTAGTTTTGAAATTCGTTAAAAAATAATAATTTTAAAGGCATTCATTCAGATGAGAGCATTATTTGTATGTAAAATTCCTATCTATCTGTCTAAACATCCTGGCATTAGCCTCGTCTTGTAGGGCGTGGCATGAGCCCGCAGTCCGGTAGCGCGGCGGGTTTGTAACCGGAGGCCCCGGGTTCAAGATCCTCCGATTGGTGCCAACTGTAGTTTCGACGGGTGTTCTTAGGCAAGACACTTTTTCCTTAGGCCTCGTTCGTCGGAGGGGACGTAACCGGGCGCGTCCCTGTTGTATCGGTTATCCTCCGAGACGTTAATGAACCATAGGAATCTATTCGATAATAAAAGTAGGGCACGGTTCCCGGATTCCTATGTATCCTCCCCTCTCTCTGGGGGCGGACTAATAACCTATACAGTGTTGTATGAGCCCGTTAAACAACATCAATTCAATTCAATTTCTTTCGGGTGTACAGTCTGCGCCGTGTATCCGTGGAGGGGCAAGCAGCATAAGCAATAAGGAAATGACTCAAATAGATAACTTCAGTTGTAAGCCTCCAATAGTTTCGCAGGAAGTGTCTGTAATATGCTGGTTTGCCCAACTCATTAAAACCATTTATGGATAAAAGGTCGAGTAGCACCCAGAAATATGCAATATAGGTAAAAATACCTTTTCAACTCCCCCATATCTCCAAAACGACCCAGTCAATTATTGGGATCTCGAAGGAGGCTGTCTTCCTACCCCTGTCAGATAGTGAGTACACACTGCTTGGGCTAACCCAACGTTTAGTCACTCTAGACCTGGTGTTGTCTCTAAATACTAATAGTTATATTTTTTCAATAACTGCGATCCATACAATGAGTTACACTGTGCGGTAAAACAAAAAACTTGATGACAAGACGTGAGTTAGCTTACATGCCTTCCGGACTATAGAAGTCTGGGGTTCGACTCCCGGAGGTTCACGTCTCGGAGGAATTGATAACGCACTCCATAGATCTAGAACTATTCGTGTAAGTTAGTTAAAGTTACATGTGAAAGTAGTCATTTTCTCCCTACTGATGTAAAGCCGTTGCGTCTCCTGTGCAGGGAGAGACATTACCCTGTCAGGTCTTAAAAATCTCGCTGAACTTCTGACTGCTGGTTATCATAAAAAAGCCTGCAGTTAAACTCAACAACAGAAACGAAACTGTGGTAATCAATAAGTATGTGTATAATCGTCAATAGTATTGGAAGAAAGAAAGCAAAGGAAAACAAAGAAAGATGGATCGGTAATAACGCAGCCCTTGTCTCAGCGATCTGTAATTGCACTTTACTAACAGCACGCATACGTCATAATGTGACGACATCTACGATGATGACGTAAATCAATGACGTCTTGTCATTGTATTATAATTTTCCGTAACATTTCCTGAAATTGCCAGATTGTTCGCGGTTTGACACGAATGAACACGAGAATAACCTCGTTCGATTTCCCGTCAATGGTAGACGACCTAGACGGAAATCTGGCGAAGAACTTGCCGAGTTACATTTAATGGGTGTTAACTGGGGATAGAATAAAAGCAAATGAAAGGTAGTTTTAACCAAAGCATTTATGCCTTTATCCTAATCGGTTAGCATAGACTTGTATACATTTCTGCGGACAGAAATAGACTTTTTATTAAATTGTGAAATTTGTTGACGAATTTTCGCCAATGAACACACAGCGCAAGGTCTAACTACTAATGGGCTATGCTTCCGCGGTATCAGACTAGCCGTTTTGAGCGCGACATTGAGTAAAAATTGCAATTTCATCTGTCTCTTTTCTGGAAGAGAGTTCGAGGGAAACGGTCTTTTAATCTGTGTCTTACTTTCTCCACCTCATCTGCTTGGAACAACCTCCATTCTTTATGATTTTGTCTACGAATTGCTTATACTTGTTAATTTCTGTACGAATAATATGCTACTTCTACGTTGAAGTCGCACATAAAAGCTGCTAAATGACCCAAGACTTTTCAAAGGATTGGTATGGAGGGTATGCTTACTTTTCGCCTGCATGATCATCATAGGAGCTCGCTTGGGCTCGCTATCAAGTTTATTAGGCTCGGCCACGAAAACGAAGATGGCCTCGGCAGGAGCCTCGCCATTTTTCGTTTTCTAAGCCTCGCCTAATAAACCTAGATAGTATAAAGCACTGACTATAATATTCTATCTATAACCAGCCAGCCCAAACCCCAAAACTGGAGCGACGATAAAGAGTACCCGACTCATAATCATTTTACGTATAATCGATCACGGGTATTATTAAAAAACCGGAAATAAAACTTTATTTTTAATCGCATATTGTGTCAAGATAGAACATTGTGTGTAGCACGTCCCTTAAAATTCTGTCATAAAATAAGTGTTATTGCCGTATATCAGGTGTTTATATCAACTTGTTTCGCAGTCAAGATCTGGGCAGATCTTGTCTCGTTGCTATTAATGTACTTATGATACCTAACTATACACGACTATAACCCTCTATCCGAGCGACCACCCAATGGTGCTTAAGATTTGTGGTTTCTCAATACAGGTTAATTAGACTAGTAGTGGTCGCTTGATACAGATTGCGGCGGCCCACTTAATAAGCTATTTTGACCATTAACACTAATCACCTTGAACGTTTGAACTAATAACAATGATTACGATTGGTACAGACAGTTTAAGGGATTCGTGAAGTGAATCGTATTTTTCTAACAGTAACCGTGGCCGGGATAGTAATGATGCACTCTCCTCCACTTTCGGTGAGGAGAGGTTATTGTGGTGTGGAGCTTACTTAATGAGACATGCTGTTTCGCGTTTTTATAAAGCTAATAATATCTAGGTACAAATCTAGATAATATGCAGAGACAACTAGAGCGGTTGAGAGGACGTATTTATTGTAACATATGTGTAGTACTCTGAGTACGTTTATGAGTTTTAACAACGGAATAACAGTCAATACGATTAGTCAAGTATATTCTGTGGAGATGATGACAATATAATCTATAGAACCAACTATATCAGCAGGTGTAACTCAATTGTTTCTTGATTGCTAACGTTGAGATTGAGGTAATGTATGCAGACAATTAGCTATCGAAATGATAGCTCTTATTTTTTTGTGCCGAGCCCACTTAACGATCACAATGTCGTCGGTGACTACCGCATGTGTCAGTAAGTTAACATTGCGTTTATTCATCCGTGCCACCGACTTCATTTGTATTATATATTTTTCATTATTTGAATGATTTTAAGCAAACTTTCACCAGCAAATGTCATGTGGCTGTGGCCTATTTTCGACGGAATATAGGTCATGGCCAGTCTCAGCTGCGAAATGCGCTATCTTGCTCCCTTTCTTGCCTCCGCCAGCGTGTTCCTTATATGGCCATCTAGCATCCGTATGCGCTGCGACCTACCTTGAACGCACAATGTAGAGATCACGTCCGTCTCCGCAAAGACATGCTTATCTCGCCTAATTCTCTTGCCAAGGATTCTCCACCGAACCTTCACCAGCATGTTTCTTATATGCATCTAACATCAAATTTTTTGCCCAAAAAAATTCGGATCGCTGTAATCTACTATTTGAACGACATATAGGTCATGTTCCGGATCTCCTTCTACTGCGTGCATTCTCACTGTTAATGTCATTAATTAATTATAGTAGCTACCCCGCCTAACAACAGATCGAATTTTACTACATATGTACATCCTACTGACGACAGAGAAACATTACTGAAAAAAAAGTTTAGCAAGCCCTTATAAATGTAATTGTTATTTTACATTTGAAGTAATTATTTAAATCAGCGGCATAACTTAGGTTGATCTTCTTTTCACTTACTTTTTGCATTCCAATGTAAGTATCAGAGTTATCTCCTATTTAGTTAAAATATACTATCTTCACATCTTAAAAATACAATAAGGTAAAAGAGCAAATATTCTAAACATACAAAATATCTATTATGGGCCTCAGGGTTCTACACACAATCTCTTAAAAACTAATCAACAATTTTCTGTCATTTCTGTCAGAACATGTAGATTACCACATGTTGCTATTTGTTTTCGCATATTATTTTTGAGACTTATTCCCTTTATATAGCTGATAATTATGTAAATTATATTGCCCTTGACCGCTTCTACACATATCCATAGAAGCTGGTCAAGGCGGATTTATGTTATTTACTTGCTAAAACTTATTTTCTACAGTATATATATATAACTTCTACGTATTTTGAGAATCCAATCAATCTTATACAGACACAATATAAATGGATTTACCAGCTAGGCCAAACCCCAAAAACTGGTGCGTTGAATTAAGAGTAACTAACTCATAACTCGTTTACGCAGGTTCGTTTACGAGTATTCAAGAACCCGTGAAAAATTCTATATTTTAATCGGCACATATACATTATTATATGACATGAACATCTGGACAGATTTCTGATAAACGGTTTTGTAGTGCCATTTTGCCGTTATTTGCCGGATTTAGTTTCCATTAAATATTATGAATGTAAGAAAACGTATAACTCGTGTGATTGACCTGGGTGTAGTTCAAATTAAAGATATGGACTACTTCTCCATAGGTATCGACATGCATGCCGTGACCTTCTATAGTTATAGGTGTTCCGGAAGTAAACAAATCCCATTGAGTCCTGTACAAAATTCCCAAGCTTGCCAGTTGCAATTGTTCAAACAAGTTCAAACTAAGATGTACTTACATATTCTTAGTGATATGAGCTTCCTCTCTAGAATACTGCAGAGAAAAGTAGGGAGCTCGTGGCATTTAAGAAAAAAATATTCTGATC
Source organism: Cyrtodaria siliqua (assembly GCA_037043455.1). Lineage (NCBI taxonomy): Eukaryota > Metazoa > Mollusca > Bivalvia > Adapedonta > Hiatellidae > Cyrtodaria > Cyrtodaria siliqua. The sequence continues at coordinate 7,682 of JAWPHD010008121.1, forward strand.
TTTGTTGACAGCGTGAACAAACTGCATTCATTCGACCTCTCTTAATATATTCTACTTTCACTTTCAAGTTGATAAATAAATAGGAATCCGGGTACCTGCAATACTCTTACTGACGAATATATCCCTTTGGTTCAATAAGCTGTTCGAAGGATATACTCCGATACCGTCCGGTTTACATCATTACATCATTCAGTGGTGCCGGTAAGGCTTGCACCCGGGTTCTTTGGATTTCAAGTTATCCACTAATATCAGATTTTCCAGGACTCGTATAAAACGTGGATATGCAAGAATAAGCATATAATATGGTGTTTTGTCCCCGTTTTTAACTTTCTTTTTTGTTTAAATATATATTGGCTAGTAGTTAATGATATAGAAAATGACGTGATCTACACAATTGTTGCAAAATTAAATAAACCGCAGAGGCCACTTTAAACGGTATCTGCTGTATCTATTTGTTTCCACATCTATATAAAACAAAATTGTTCTAATCATTCAAAAATAGTTCGATGAACACGGGATTCTAACTCGGGACCTCCGAATGGCAATCCGTATACACTACCATAAGCCACAGAGCGTATGTATATAGTATGAATGGGTTGAGTTGGTTTGATGTTGCCTTATGTTGCAGGTAACGAAATCGAAAAAAAATAGTTTGCTATCAACTGTTTTAAATACGTTACGGCATCCAGCCATGTTTCACCAGCTTGAATTTGGTAGAAATCCATTTGGTTTAGGTACACGCCCACTAGCCATATATTATGTGGCGACTGTGTTTATTTAAATGCATTGGTATCGTTTAACAAAATCCACTTGTTTGGAAATATTAAATAAAAACGTTTTAGATTATTTCAATATATATTTACAATATTCACTTCAGTACTGTAGCCTGAGTCTGTATAGCTAAATTATTAAAAGAAGGAATCCATCTAACCTTAAGTTTCGGAAAACCCATTTTTTTCATGAAAGAAACGGAGTTTATATACACAAATTTAAAAGAAGACGCGCTAGGCGTTAATCTGCCTGAAACAGCAGAAAACATAGCAGGAAAAGACGCAGCGTAATTCACGCTGGCAGAAAACGGCGTAAAATATCAGCAGAATTCAAGGCAGAATTCTGGCAGAAAAACTTATTTTGAATTAAACTATGCAGACTTTGACTTCAAACATACAATAAAATATATAATTAAACAATTACCGATAGGAAGATAAAATTATGGTGGGTTAATATATCAGATAGAAGCGGAAGTTGACAGCTAGACGGAAAATATATCGTCTGATGTAAACAAAGACATCGGAAGTGAACTATTAACCTATTCATCGGTAAATACAAATAATGTCAGCGTGTACATGTTTCCAACAATTCGAGGAATGTGGAGTATATAATAGATAACAGTTGATAAGAGATTAACTTTCACTAGGAAACTATTTACCTCGTATGTATGCATTAACTGCATAGACAATTAATCTGCTTAATAATAACAGTATTGTTTATAAATGATCGACAAAAATAACCAACCCACATTTAAACTGCAACGTAAGCATAAATACACAGTCTACAAATAGACGATCGATTACTGATTTTAATCGCGACTAAGTGATAATAGGGTTTTTGTCTAATAATTTAAATAAATATGAAGTATGTGACGTTTCTAGGTCAGATGATACTATAATGGGGCCTAAGGACATTGCATGTATATCAAATAGTCCATAAACATTTGCAAACTCATAAATGTTACAATATTTGTTAGATATGTGATAGACACCTGGGTCCGGTTTTATTAAACATCTTACGATGTCTCATATTTAAAAATCGTTATTTTTTTTCACTTAAGCATTCAATGTAGACAATTATGTGTGCACGTAGTGCAAACATATCAGATGTATAAGAAAATGAAATGAAATCACGTTTATTTGAAAAGTGTAATTTATAGTGAAGCATTTAAGAAATTGATTTACATCAAAATGGTCGTATTTGTTTCATAAAACGGTGCCCTGGGTCCGCATTAGGTGGTCCGAGTATCAACTTCCATACTCCATCAAACGCCTTCTCCAAGAAGTGAAAACGGGGTTGGCTGGGGTATGAAATAAAACCTTAATTTCGTTTTAAAAAGTTTGCATATTGTAAAATTAAAACGTTTAATAGGTAATTTTAAACAAGTTATAGTGTTTTAAAATAATCCTGCTAATATATGCTTTCCCATCACTTAATGGAATTAAGGCGGGACCACGTAATGGTATGCATAATGCAATTTAAGTGGAAACTATTACTTAAGTTAACATGTAAGATTTATAATTATCCTTATTAATCTCTCAGGGACACCATCAAATATTTAGCTGTAGGTTTTATCTATCGAACACCTTATTACCAATATTAATTAATGTCTTGAATCGATAGAAAAAGGTGTCTAAATATTTGATAAAATTTGACTTAAGATATTGCTAAGAAGCTTTATGAATACGGACCCTGGCAGATGCAGATGACTAACCACAAGATCTTCCTCGAAAGGAAAATTACTAAAGTAAAGTATATTTTATTCTTCAGATAATTATACAAAAACAGAGCTTTCTTTCCGTTATATGTAAACTTTATAGCACATGGTTTAAACCCCTTGAGGCCTTTTTTGCCACTGACCGTTCCAAGTTTCAACCAGTTTGTGATGGCATATCTTGCCTATCTTGCCTTTTATTCATCTCTGTAGTTGCTGTTCGTTTCTGTTTGTGTTTGTGGTTGACTATCCGCCTTGAATGCTACTTTTCCTGTTCGATTGTTATATCTACTTTTGCATATTAACTGATCCTAAGTGTTAGATCAAACGCTCCTGATTACCTTTCATTATTTGACTGTGTATGTGACGTTGCATACTAAGATATAGGGTCCTATAGAAACCACAACGACCAAACGCTATGGCATCGTAAGTCACATTGTACTACAAGCAAGGAGCAATCTTTAATTAATTATACTAAAAGTCCTAAGTCTTAGATCGAAAGCTCATGGTTACCTTTCATTATTTGATTGTGTACGTGACGTTGTATACTATGTCCTCAGTGATAGATCGAAGGCTCCTCGTAAGCCTTTAGTATTGAGTTTAAACTTATTTATTTTACATCGATTGAACGAAAGCTCTATGAACTTATTTCAATCACTCTCTATGTCTTCCTGGGTAGAACCAGTACTAAGCAATGCGGATAAAGTGTCTTGCTCAGGGACACAACGTACATGGCAATGGCGGGAATCGAACCCACGACTTTTGGATCATGGGTCCAACGCTCTACCACTAGACCACAGCGCTCCAGAAGTATTTTTAGTATTATAGTGTGTTTGACGTTAAATGCTAAGTCTTAAGTGGTTAGTTCGAAAGCTCTTGATTACCTTTCATTATTTGATTTTGTATGTGACGTTGCATATTATCGTGACTTATAGTTGTAGAGATAAACATAAACCTTAGGTATGAACTTGTGTGTGTATAAATTACGTTTGATATGAACGTACAGATCTGCTATTCTATTGTAACTCAATTCGTTGTCAAATGAAAGGAGAAATTTGAGGATCGACGAATGCGATAAGTACAGCACATATTGCAGTCTCGGTTTGAATGTGCGGTAGTGAAATATGCTTGCTACCGTTCACGCCCTTTAGCGCCAGGTTGAGTAGAACTCAATAGTACGAACACTGAAGCCATCCGAAGATTGTTTGCATATGAGCGTGAACATGGAATTTTCAATGTGGTATTGTCAATAATATCCATGGCCAGCGGCATATGGACCCAGGTTCTAATAAAATGCCTTTGCACTTAACGAGAAAAATTGGGAGAAATAAACAAAATAGAATTTAGGTGGGAGCATAAGTGTTTTGTTTTAAAATCTTCGATCATTTAATTCGTACTAATGTTATTTAAACTAAATAGCCAGTAATAAAAAATGGCACTGTGGTATTCATATTGTTTTGCATCTGAACTGCTTTGGAAGTCGTTATGATTATACCCGGATACATTGTATTAAATATTAATCGATACTTCAGTACATCTTAAAATTGTATAGGCACAATTTAAAGGTGAGAAATACCTCATGTACATCAGAAGCTGTAGGTATTCTTTATTCACAGCACGTTATGTATAAGACAAACACTACGTATTTTTTTATAAAATATCGGGCAATCCAAACATTTTAAATGCATATGGCACATATGGTTCATACAACTGCTTCGATATTTCTAACGCGCTGTATATTTTAAATAAATCGAAAAGGAAGCGAATGAAGCCAGGTATGTGCTTTAAAAATAATTCATAATTACAGCAATTTTTTTAAATGCTGAAATTAAAACAAGGTAATGGTATAGGCAAGCATCACAGTTGAATGTCTAAATGTTTAGCATATATACATCTCCAGTCAAAGAAATAGATTAATCACTCCTGATCGCCTTCGAATACGGGCATTTTTCAGCTTGCACAATTTGGAGCGAGATAAAAAATCGTTTTACGTTTTTTACGACATATAAATGTAATTTGCCTGCAAGAAGTACATCGATGTTGTAATATGTATGCACTATTGTTTGGGGACGCTTGTTTCAGCAAATGTGTTTTGGACTTTTCAGATGAAATTCATCTACTACCTAAATAAGTTGTATATCAGTGAAACAGATATTTTAGTGGTAAATAAAAATACCTTACTTTTCAGCTATTTGAAATTTCTTAATTTTCTGCTGTCCCACCAACAAGGAATTCACATTAGGAAAAGCCCGATCAAAAAATCATTTTGGATGTAAAATATTTATTTCTTAACCGAATTTCAAAAGTAAAGTAGTTTTTTTTTACCACTAACAATACCAGTTATAATGACATATAACTGACGTACGTAATATGAATAAGGCACTGCCTCATGGCGAGCGTCGGTTAAGAAAATAAAATGGTTAAATTGTGTGTAATATTACTTATACTGTAATAACTTATAACATAGGGATTTTCTAAACCCAACTCAGTTGCTCCGTTCTAAGGGTCACACAAAAAACGCAACCCACTACTATTCACATACAAACTTTGCTATCATCACATAGAAAAAACTATTCAACAACTATTTAAGCATAACTATTCGAAATCGAAATGGGGATATACACATTAACTCTATTACCTTCCAAATCAAACCAAGCACTGCAGTCTATTTCCATTGTAATATTGGCAGGGCTTTTTCCCCCTAATATTGTGAACACTCCCGACCCTAGCCTGCCGTCATTTTGTGGAGCAAAAAAAGAAGAGATATTACTCAATACGTACATACATGGTTTTTGTGAGAAGAGATAATATGAAACATTTTTAGATAAACTTTCTCTATAAACATATCCAGAACAAAACAATATTGAAAAAGTTAAAATTTGGAAATGTTGTTTTTCCAAAAAAAAAAAAAAATAATAATAATAATAATTGTGAAGCAAATCGGCCACAGTTGTGAAAAATTACTTGATTTGTGAAGTAATCAGATTTGTCGGTCCCTTTTTAGAAGGAAAAAAAAACCTGGTTGAAAGCGTTCACCTTGTGCAGCATGTGTCAGGTGAACTTGAGTAAGCATGATCAGTATAATTATGTATGCATACTTTTTTTTATGAGATTTCTCAGGATGATCCAATCTATTCCTATTTCCTAAATGTAAATGTATTTAGTTAGCAGCAATGATCAGGTAGGAAGGAATAGGAATGATCACTACCCTAACGTGTTCTATGTTTTGAATTGTTTCATGTGAATAAGGATCATTTTGAACATCTGGATGTGTACTATGGCTCAACACGTGTGACTACAGTCAACACGTGTGTTCAATGACTCAATTGTCTGTTCAGTTGTATTGCTTATACATGGTTTGTTTAAAAGAAAATGATTATTTTCCAACAAATGGTCAATAGTCCTTGTAAAAGGGCCATTTGGTTAATGTGAATTTAACATGTAAGTGTTTTTCCCTTCTTGTTTATCTTCCGGCAATTGAGAACATTAGCGCATGCTTTTATTTCACAGGTACTTGCCCATCAATTGCCATTTAGCAAACCAATATTCAGATATTGTACAGGTCATTTATTCTTGTAAGACATACTTTTATATTCATCATGTAATATTTTGACTTTTGTTTCCCAACTTTCCCACTGGTTAACAGTGCTTTGACATACACTTCTATACAGATTCGAAAGGTCAACTCAGACAATGGAAAAAAAGAAGAAAAAAAAGAAGAAAAAAAGAAAAATGTTTACATTTCCAGGAACATTTTACACGCTGTATAATGTGCCATATATGGCAAGACAAGGTTCACGGTCAACAAACTAGGATTAACGATCGATAAACTAGGTTTTTTGAACGTAAAAGCATGTTAACCTATACTTTCGAGCGAAATTATAGGATAACGTCCGTAAACCATAGTTCACGCTCGTAAAAAAAGGTTCACGCTCGTAAACCCAAGTTCACGGTCGTAAACTATGGCTCACGCTCGTGCACCCCGGTAGGATAACGACCGAAATTCATAGTTCAATCGAGAAACCTAGTTTATCGAACGTAAACCATGGTTTACGGTCGATATACTACGATTATCAAATCAACTATGAATTTCGAGCGTGAACATGGGTTCACGACCGTGAACCTATGTATACGAGCGTGAACCTATATTTACGACCGTGAACCATAGTTTACGAGCGTGAACCATAGTTTACGAAAGTTTTATAGTTTGCGAGCGTGAACCTAGGTTTACGACCGTGAACCATAGTTTATGGACGTGAACCTAGGTTTACGACCGTGAACCATAGTTACGGACGTGAACCTAAGTTTACGAGCGTGAACCATAGTTTACGAACGTGAACCTATGTTTACGACCGTGAACTTGGGTTTACGAGAGTGAAACATAGTTTACGAACGTGAACCTAGGTTTACGTTCAATAAAATAGGTTTCTCGAACAAATCTATGATTTTCGGTCGCTATCCTATGTTCACGAGCGTGAACCTATGTTCACGGTCGTAAACCCATGTTCACGGTCGTAAACCCAAGTTCACGGTCGTAAACATAGGTTCACGTTCGTAAACTATGGTTCACGCTCGTGAATCCAGGTTCACGCCCGTAAACCTGGTACCACAACGTTATCCTATGTTTTCGCTCGAAAATATAGGTTAGTATTCGATAAACCTGGTTTTACGTTCGAAAAACCTAGTTTATCGATCGTAAATACTACGTGAAGCTGGGTTCACCTAAATATTGGACAAATGGCTTGCCATAGCCATATATGTATATGCTCAAATACTACTTCATAAGAGAAGGTTTAATTTATGTAAATAAGCATCAGCATACTGCCCACATATCGTGAATATTCATTAAAAAAAATTATAATGATAGTATAAATCACAGAACATGGTAAATACATAAATATTGCGGTCTCCATTGTATTGATTTGATTAAGAGGTCCTTTTGATCTGACTTAGATCGATTTTTATATCTATATTTAGCTTCATCCTAATAGGCTTGGTTGATCTGATTTTGAAAGCATCTGACATCCTGAGAAGTTTGGTTGATCTGATTTTAAAAGCATCTAGCATCCTAAGAGGTTTGATTGATCTGATTTAGCATCATCTAAATAAGAGTTTTTGATTGATTTGACTTAGTCACATCCTAAGTAGGTGTTTCTGTAGTGTTACATGTAGATTGACTATCTAGAGCTGTACTACAAGGTTTATGTAGTGTTACATTTAAATGAACTATCTAGAGCTATACTACAGTGTTTATGTAGTGTTACATTTGGTAAACACTGTAGTACAGCTCTAGATCGTTAATCTACATGTAACACTACATAAACCCTGTAGTACAGCTCTAGATAGTTAATCTACATGTAACACAACATAAACCCTGTAGTACAGCTCTAGAAAGTTAATCTAAATGTAACACTACATAAACCCTGTAGTACAGCTCTTGATAGTTAATCTAAATATAGCACTACATAAACCCTGCAGTACAGCTCTAGATATTTAATTTAAATGTAACACTACACAAACTCTCTAGTACAGCTCTAGATAGTTCATTTAAATATAATACTACATAAACCCTGAAGTACAGCTCTAGATAGTTCATTTAAATGTAACACTACATAAACCCTATAGTACAGCTCTATATAGTTCATTTAAATATAACACTACATAAACCCTGTAGTACAGCTCTAGATAGTTAATTTAAATGTAACACTACATAAACCCTGTAGTACAGCTCTAGATAGTTAACCTAAATGTAACACTACATAAACCCTGTTGTACAGCTCTAGATAGTTAATCTAAATGTAACACTACATAAACCCTGTAGTACAGCTCTAGATAGTTAATCTACATGTAACACTACATTAACCATATAGTACAGCTCTAGATAGTTAATCTAAATGTAACACTACATAAACCCTGTAGTACAGCTCTAGATAGTTAATCTAAATGTAACACTAGATAAACCCTGTAATACAGCTCTAGATAGTTAATCCACATGTAACACTACATAAACCCTGTAGTACAGCTCTAGATAGTTAATCCACATGTAACACTACATAAACCATGTAGTACAGCTCTAGATAGTTAATCCACATGTAACACTACATAAACCCTGTAGTACAGCTCTAGATATTTAATCTACATGTAACACAACATAAACCCTGTAGTACAGCTCTAGAAAGTTAATCTAAATGTAACACAACATAAATCCTGTAGTACAGCTCTTGATAGTTAATCTAAATATAGCACTACATAAACCCTGCAGTACAGCTCTAGATATTTAATTTCAATGTAACACTACACAAACTCTCTAGTACAGCTCTAGATAGTTCATTTAAATATAATACTACATAAACCCTGAAGTACAGCTCTAGATAGTTCATTTAAATGTAACACTACATAAACCCTGTAGAACAGCTCTATATAGTTCATTTAAATATAACACTACATAAACCCTGTAGTACAGCTCTAGATAGTTCATTTAAATGTAACACTACATAAACCCTGTAGTACAGCTCTAGATAGTTAATCTAAATGTAACACTACATAAACCCTGTTGTACAGCTCTAGATAGTTAATCTAAATGTAACACTACATAAACCCTGTAGTACAGCTCTAGATAGTTAATCTACATGTAACACTACATTAACCCTGTAGTACAGCTCTAGACAGTTAATCTAAATGTAACACTACATAAACCCTGTAGTACAGCTCTAGATAGTTAATCTAAATGTAACACTAGATAAACCTTGTAGTACAGCTCTAGATAGTTAATCCACATGTAACACTACATAAACCCTGTAGTACAGCTCTAGATAGTTAATCCACATGTAACACTACATAAACCATGTAGTACAGCTCTAGATAGTTAATCCACATGTAACACTACATAAACCCTGTAGTACAGCTCTTGATAGTGAATCCACATGTAACACTACATAAACCGTGTAGTACAGCTCTAGATAGTTAATCTACATGTAACACTACATAAACCCTGTAGTACAGCTCTAGATAGTTCATTTAAATGTAACACTACATAAACCCTGTAGTACAGCTCTAGATAGTTCATTTAAATCTAACACTACATAAACACTGTAGTACAGCTCTAGATCGTTAATCTAAATGTAACACTACATAAACCCTGTTGTACAGCTCTAGATAGTTAATCTAAATGTAACACTACATAAACCCTGTTGTACAGCTCTAGATAGTTAATCTAAATGTAACACTACATAAACCCTGTAGTACAGCTCTAGATAATTAATCTAAATGTAACACTACATAAACCCTGTAGTACAGCTCTAGATAGTTAATCCACATGTAACACTACATAAACCCTATAGTACAGCTCTAGATAGTTAATCCACATGTAACACTACATAAATTCTCTAGTACAGCTCTAGAAAGTTCATTTAAATGTTACACTACACAAACCATGTAGTACATCTCTGTATAGTTCATTTGAAATTAACACTACATCAACCCTGTTGTACAGCTCTAGATAGTTCATTTAAATGTAACACTACATAAACCCTGTAGTACAGCTCTAGATAGTTCATTTAAATGTAACACTACATAAATCCTGTAGTACAGCTGTAGATAGTTAATCTAAATGTAACACTACATAAACCCTGTTGTACAGCTCTAGATAGTTAATCTAAATGTAACACTACATAAACCCTGTAGTACAGCTCTTGATAGTTAATCTAAATGTTACACTACATAAACCCTGTAGTACAGCTCTAGATAGTTAAGCCACATGTAACACTACATAAACCCTATAGTACAGCTCTAGATAGTTAATCCACTTGTAACACGACATAAACCCTGTAGTACAGCTCTAGATAGTTAATCCACATGTAACACTACATAAACCGTGTAGTACAGCTCTAGATAGTTAATCTACATGTAACACTACATAAACCCTGTAGTACAGCTCTAGATAGTTAATCCAAATGTAAACCTAAATAAACCCTGTAGTAAAGCTCTAGATAGTTAATCTACATGTAATAATACATAAACCGTGTAGTACAGCTCTAGATAGTTAATCTAATTGTAACACTACATAAACCCTGTAGTACAGCTCTAGATAGTTAATCTACATGTAACACTACATTAACCCTGAAGTACAGCTCTAGATAGTTAATCTAAATGTAACACTACATAAACCCTGTAGTACAGCTCTAGATAGTTAATCTAAATGTAACACCTGTAGTACAGCTCTAGATAGTTAATCTACATATAACATTACATAAACCCTGTAGTACAGCTCTAGATAGTTAATCCAAATGTAACACTACATAAACCCTGTAGTACAGCTCTAGATCGTTAATCTACATGTAACACTACATAAACCCTGTAGTACAGCTCTAGATAGTTAATCTACATGTAACACAACATAAACCCTGTAGTACAGCTCTATAAAGTTAATCTAAATGTAACACTACATAAACCCTGTAGTACAGCTCTTGATAGTTAATCTAAATATAGCACTACATAAACCCTGCAGTACAGCTCTAGATATTTAATTTAAATGTAACACTACACAAACTCTCTAGTACAGCTCTAGATAGTTCATTTAAATATAATACTACATAAACCCTGAAGTACACCTCTAGATAGTTAATCTACATGTAACACTACATAAACTCTGTAGTACAACTCTAGATAGTTCGTTTAAATGTAACACTACAGAAACCCTGTAGTACAGCTCTAGCTAGTTCATTTAAATATAGAACTGCATAAACCCTGTAGTACAGCTCTAGATTGTTCATTTAAATGTAACACTACATAAACCCTGTAGTACATATCTAGATAGTTCATTTAAATATAACACTACATAAACCCTGTAGTAAAGCATTAGATATTTGATTTGCATGTAACACTACATAAACACTGTAGTACAGCTCAGATAGTTCATTTAAATATAACACTACATAAAACCTGTAGTACAGCTCTAGATAATTCATTTACATGTAACACTACACAAACCCTGTAGTACACCTATAGATAGGTAATCTACATGTAACACTACATAAATTCTGTAGTACAGCTCTAGATAGTTCATTTAAATGTTACACTACACAAACCATGTAGTACATCTCTGTATAGTTCATTTGAAATTAACACTACATAAACCCTGTAGTACAGCTCTAGATAGTTCATTTAAAAGTAACACTACATAAACCCTGTAGTACAGCTCTAGATTGTTCGTTTAAATGTAACACTACATAAACCTTATAGTACAGCTCTAGATAGTCAATCTACATGTAACACCACAGAAACAATGTAGTACAGCTCTAGATAGTTCATTTAAATGTAACACTACATAAACCTTGTAGTACAGCTCTAGATACGTAATCTACATGTATCAATACATAAACCGTGTAGTACAGCTCTAGATAGTTAATCTACATGTAACACTACATAAACCCTGTAGTACAGCTCTAGATATTAAATTTAAATGTAACACTACACAAACTCTCTAGTACAGCTCTAGATAGTTCATTTAAATATAAACTACAGAAACCCTGAAGTACACCTCTAGATTGTTAATCTACATGTAACACTACATAAACTCTGTAGTACAACTCTAGATAGTTCATTTAAATGTAACACTACAGAAACCCTGTAGTACAGCTCTAGCTAGTTCATTTAAATATAGAACTGCATAAACCCTGTAGTTCAGCTCTAGATTGTTCATTTAAATGTAACACTACATAAACGCTGTAGTACATATCTAGATAGTTCATTTAAATATAACACTACATAAACCCTGTAGTTTAGCATTAGATATTTGATTTGCATGTAACACTACATAAACACTGTAGTACAGCTCTAGATTGTTCATTTAAATATAACACTACATAAAACCTGTAGTACAGCTCTAGATAGTTCATTTACATGTAACACTACACAAACCCTGTAGTACACCTCTAGATAGTTAATCTACATGTAACACTACATAAATTCTGTAGGACAGCTCTATATAGTTCATTTAAATGTTACACTACACAAACCATGTAGTACATCTCTGTATAGTTCATTTGAAATTACCACTACATAAACCCTATTGTACAGCTCTAGATAGTTCATTTAAAATGTAACACTACATAAACCCTGTAGTACAGCTCTAGATAGTTCATTTATAAGTAACACTACATAAACCCTGTAGTACAGCTCTAGATTGTTAATCCAAATGTAACACTACATAAACACTGTAGTACAGCTCTAGATAGTTCGTTTAAATGTAACACTACATAAACCTTGTAGTACAGCTCTAGATAGTCAATCTACATGTAACACTACAGAAACAATGTAGTACAGCTCTAGATAGTTTATTTAAATGTAACACTACATAAACCTTGTAGTACAGCTCTAGGTACGTAATCTACATGGATCAATACATAAACCGTGTAGTACAGCTCTAGATAGTTAATCTACATGTAACACTACATAAACCCTGTAGTACAGCTCTAGATAGTTTATTTGAATGTTACACTACATAAACCCTGTAGTACAGCTCTAGATAGTTAATCCACATGTAACACTACATAAACACTGTAGTACAGCTCTAGATAGTTAATCTAAATGTAACACTACATAAACCCTGTAGTACAGCTCTAGATAGTTAATCCACATTTACCACTACATAAACCCTGTAGTACAGCTCTAGATAGTTAATCCACAGGTAACACTACATAAACCCTGTAGTACAGCTGTAGATAGTTAATCTACATGTAACACTACACAAACCCTGTAGTACAGCTCTAGATAGTTAATCCACATGTAACACTACATAAACCGTGTAGTACAGCTGTAGATAGTTAATCTACATGTAACACTACATAAACCTTGTAGCACAGCTGTAGAGAGTTAATCCACATTTAACAATACATAAACCCTGTTGTACAGCTGTATATAGTTAATCTACATTAACACTACATAAACCCTGTAGTACAGCTCTACATAGTTAATCCACATGTAACACTACAGAAACCGTGTAGTACAGCCCTAAATAGTTAATCTACATGTAACACTACATAAACCCTGTAGTACAGCTCTAGATAGTTCATTTAAATGTAACACTACATAAACCCTGTAGTACAGCTCTATATAGTTCATTTAAATATAACACTACATAAACCCTGTAGTACAGCTCTAGATAGTTCATTTAGATGTAACACTACATAAACCCTGTAGTACAGCTCTAGATAGTTATGCTAAATGTAACACTACATAAACCCTGTTGTACAGCTCTAGATAGTTAATCTAAATGTAAAACTACATAAACCCTGTAGTACAGCTCTAGATAGTTAATCTACATGTAACACTACATTAACCCTGTAGTACAGCTCTAGATAGTTAATCTAAATGTAACACTACATAAACCCTGTAGTACAGCTCTAGATAGTTAATCTAAATGTAACACTAGATAAACCCTGTAGTACAGCTCTAGATAGTTAATCCACATGTAACACTACATAAACCCTGTAGTACAGCTCTAGATAGTTAATCCCAAGTAACACTACATAAACCCTGTAGTAAAGCTCTAGATAGTTAATCTACATGTAACAATACATAAACCCTGTAGTACAGCTCTAGATAGTTCATTGAAATGTAACACTACATAAACCCTGTAGTAAAACTCTAGATAGTTAATCCACATGTTACTCTTCATAAACCCTGTAGTACAGCTCTAGCTAGTTAATCTAAATGTAACATTACATAAACCCTGTAGTACAGCTCTCGATAGTTAATCCACATGTAACACTACATAAACCTTGTAGTACAGCTCTAGATAGTTCATGTAAATGGAACACTACATATACCCTGTAGTACAGTTCTAGATAGTTCATTTAAATTTAACACTACATAAACCCTGTAGTACAGCGCTAGATAGTTCGTTTAAATGTAACACTACATAAACCCTATAGTACACCTCTAGATAGTTAATCTACATGTAACACTACATAAACCCTGTAGTACAGCTCTAGATATTTAATCCACATGTAACACTACATAATCCATGTAGTACAGCTCTAGATAGTTAATCCCCATGTAACACTACATAAACCGTGTAGTACAGCTCTAGATAATTAATCTACATGTAACACTACATAAACCCTGTAGTACAGCTCTAGATAGTTCATTTAAATGTAACACTACATAAACCCTGTAGTACAGCTCTAGATAGTTCATTTAAATCTAACACTACATAAACCCTGTAGTACAGCTCTAGATAGTTCATTTAAATGTAACACTACATAAAACCTGTAGTACAGCTCTAGATAGTTAATCTAAATGTTTCACTACATAAATCCTGTTTTACAGCTCTAGATAGTTAATCTTAATGTAACACTACATAAACCCTGTAGTTCAGCTCTAGATAGTTAATCTAAATGTAACACTACATAAACCCTGTAGTACAGCTCTAGATAGTTAATCCACATGTAACACTACATAAACCCTATAGTACAGCTCTAGATACTTAATCCACATGTAACACTATATAAACCCTGTAGTACAGCTCTAGATAGTTAATCCACCTGTAACACTACATAAACCGTGTAGTACAGCTCTAGATAGTTAATCTATATGTAACACTACATAAACCCTGTAGTACAGCTCTAAATAGTTAATCCAATTGTAAACCTAAATAAACCCTGTAGTAAAGCTCTAGATAGTTAATCTACATGTAATAAAACATAAACCGTATGGTACAGCTCTAGATAGTTAATCTACATGTAACACTACATAAACCCTGTAGTACAGCTTTAGATAGTTCATTTAAATGCTACACTACATAAACTATGTAGTACAGGTCTGTATAGTTCATTTGAAAGTAACACTACATAAACCCTGTAATACAGCTCTAGATAGTTCATTTAAATGTAACACTACATAAACCCTGTAGTACAGCTCTAGATAGTTCATTTAAATATAACTCTACATAACCCCTGTAGTACAGCTCTAGATAGTTCATTTAAATGTAACACTACATAAACCCTGTAGTACAGCTCTAGACAGTTAATCCAAATGTAACACAACATAAACCCTGTAGTACAGCTCTAGATAGTTAATCTAAATGTAACACTACATAAACCCTTTAGTACAGCTCTAGATAGTTCATTTAAATGTAACACTACATAAACTTGAAAAAAAAAAAATTAAAAAAAAAATCACGGAGCACTAAAATGTTAATAAAATATAAAAAGATATTAACTTTTAAAAAATAAAACAAAAAAGTTCTTAAAATGACTTCTTCTCAGAAACCGCTTGGCCAATTTTGACCAGACTTCACATGGATGATTCTTAGATGAATGCTTTTCAGATTTATTCAAATTAGGTCAGCGCGACATCCAAGATGGCCACCGTTGCTATATATGGTCGAAACCTTAAAATATCTTCTTCTCAAGAACCGCTGGACATATTTTAACAGTTTATTTTTAAAATAATCGACAACGCCTAGACTATTAAGTTGATCAAATGAAGTCCCGGGGTAAAAATTGGCCGTGCCCTGGGGGTCGAAAGCTTGTATATTGATATTTTGCATGTTTTTCATATAGAAATATAGGAAAAAACGTTAACAAATCTTATTCTCTAAAACTACAAGGCCCATATCTCTCATGTATTACATGTAGCATCAGTTTATGGTTCTCTACTCAGTTTGTTCAAATGGTGATCCTGGGGTCTAATTTGACCCCGCCCCAGGGTTTACAGTTTTACATAGACTTATATAGGAAGTTTTTTTAAAAATCAGCTTCTCTGAAACTACAAGAGTCAGAGGTTTAATATTTTGCAGTCACTTTAAGATTATGGTCCTTTACCAAGTTTGTTCAAATGGTGATCCTGGGTTTACATTTGGCCCCGCCCCAGGGGTCACAGGTTTTACATAAACGTGTATAGGGAATAACTTAAAAAACTTCTTCTCTGAAACTGCAAGACCCAGATGTTTAATATATGCATTTGCTATCAGCTTATGTCCTCTTTCAAGTTTTTTCAAATGGTGACCCTGAGGACACATTTTGCCCCGCCCCGGGGGTCACATGTTATACATACGCCTGTATGGGGAACAACTTAAAAAAATCTTCATCTCTGGAACTGCAAGAGCCAGATGTTTTTTTGCATTGCTATAAGCTTATGGTCGTCATCTACCAAGTTTGTTCAAATGGTGACCCTGGGGTCACATTTGGCCCCGCCCCTGGGGTCACAGTTTAACATAGGCTTGTATAGAGGAAAACATAAACAAATATTCTTCTCTGAAATTGCACGCGTCAGAGGTTTAATGTTTTACATTTGCTATAAGTTTATGGTCCTCTACCAAGTTTGTTCAAATGGTGACCCTGGGTCACATGTTATACAAAGACTTGTACAGGGAAGAGCTTAACAAATCTAATCTAAAACCACAAGTCACACAGCTCTCATATTCATCTTGCCCCAGGTGTTAAACTCTACCACCTTCATTTTACCAAGTGGGTGTGCGAGAGAGTTACCTTTCGGGTGGCCAGTATTTTCAGGATTTATTTAGATGCAATTTGAAGTATATTTCAGCTGTAAATTTAAGGGTTTTTAAGAGGTATAGCCTACAAGGAGCTATTTATAGACAGGTATAATGCATTTTGCAGGTTTATTGGGGTTTGTTAGGGATAGGGCAGATATATCAAAGAAAATGGGGTTAATTAAGGAGT
This sequence comes from Cyrtodaria siliqua, assembly GCA_037043455.1. Lineage (NCBI taxonomy): Eukaryota > Metazoa > Mollusca > Bivalvia > Adapedonta > Hiatellidae > Cyrtodaria > Cyrtodaria siliqua. Next base: position 24,854 of record JAWPHD010008121.1, read on the forward strand.
TTGGGAATTAAAGGATAGAGGGAATACGCTCTTAAATGGTCTGTCGAAGTTTTTTCTAAGCCGAGCCTAATAAACATGATAGTAAAAGGCGCTGACATAATATTCTCTATATAAACGAAAGGTGAATATTAAAGCTGATAATAAGAATAAAAACTGAAAAGGGATCCCTTGGAAGCAACAAACACAAATAAGAGATAAAAGTAGCAGACTCGATTTTATTGAGTCTGTTCATGAGAGTTGATGTGAGTGCAATACCTTTCACTCCTCCTAGTACCAGCTTAAGCAATATTCTACTTTAAATATAGATAAAAAAATCGAACAGGAAAAGTAGCGTTTAAGGATGACAGTCAGCCATAAACACACACAGAAACGAAGAACAACTATATATAAAAATGAATAAAAGGCAAAATAAAACATCACAACCACCCAAGGGTTGACAATAGAGCTAGCCTTGGAACGATCAGTGGCAAAAACGGCCACTGTAGTTTTAAACCAGGTTCTAGGGTGCACCAAACCTCACACTTACCCTACTGTCATCCCAATAAAATGAGTGTAAATAATATGAAAAAAAAAATTAAAAAAATAAAGAAATCCCCGCCATGAACTATTATTTAACCAACAAGGCCGCATTAATAGGCAATGTAAGTGAAACACAAAGATACCCATGTATATATAAATACAAAAAGAATAGCCTAGAAAGTCACAAAGAAGGTACTCAGTGACATAAAGACACAAAGATCGGGCTTGATGATCCCAAAGGACCGGTAAGTAATAACACTACGTTAGGCCATCCGTGTGTAAACAAGAGATACAAAAGAAAATACAACAGAAAACTAGAACGAGTGGGGTTAATGTGATAACGCAAAATACCCACGTTTTCTTCGCACAGGTTGCTTTAACCCTATATCCATTTTACATGTTATTGTTTTGATCTTCTTTGATACTCAGGTCAGAAATAGTAAAGCGTATTTATTTATGCTTTTCTGTATATATGTCTGACACTGTAAATGAATAAGAAAATGAGACATAATTAAAAACAAAATGACCCCTGTTACCCTCCACTCCATCCAACCCCAACCCCAGGGGGGAAGACGTCCGAGTTTTAAATAATAAATTATTTGACCTGCGGTGTATCTCTGACACCGTAATTGAATTGTTACTGTCTTTGATGCCCCTTCCTTCAGGCGCCACCGATGACGTATGAGGAAATGTATAGTGTAATCCCATCATCATAATGTTTAATTTGTGACATAATAATCAAAAAATATATAAATACTCCAAATCCCCCAACCCAAACACGCACACACAGCCTCACCCTGGGCCCATGGGTAGACGTCCGATTTCGAAATAATAAAATCCGTTGATCTGTTGTTTATTTTTCATAGACGATTACACGAAAGCTATGTGCAAGAATATAAAAAAATGACAGTGTGTAATTCAATTGTTAGTGTATTTGACATTTTGACCCACATGAGGATCCTGGGTGCGGATCCATCATCTTAATGTTTATTTGGAGACATAATTACGAAAAAAATAATTATCCCTCCGCCCGACCCACCCACCCTGGGTGGGCCCCACGGTCCGTGTTTGCGAAATAATAAAATCGTTTGATATGTTGTTTATCTCTCATAGATGATTAAACTAAAAATATATAAAATTAAGGCGCTAGAGTGTTCACAAAGCTGAACATGGCATTTCTCAATAATTCAAGGGGACATAACGCTGGTAGTCCGATATAGCTGGTTTTTGAACTTGTATAAGCTTTCATCAATATCAACAATCTGGCTAAGTTTGCTAAATTGACTACATGAAGGTGATAGAGTGTTCACAAGGCAAAATATGGCATTTTTTAGCAAACAAGGACCATAACTCTGGTGTTACTGCTCCGATTTGGCTGATTTTCGAACTTGTCCGAGCGTTCATCCATATTAACTATCTGGTATACATAACTTTTGAAAATAAAGGCCCTATCGTCTTAAAGAGGCAAAATAGAGCTTTTCTACCTAACCACTGTTACTGGTTTCCAAATGTTTTTCGAGCTTTCATTGACAACAACTAGCCAAGGTTTGGTAAAGATTGGATGAAAAATGAAGGCCCTATCGCCTTAACGAGGCAAAATATAGCATCTTAACTAAATCAAGGGCCATAACTCCGCTGTTACTGGTCCGATATGACTGGTTGTCGAACTTGTCCAAGCTTTCAATGATATTCACAATCTGGTAAAGTTTATTAAAGATCGGATGAAAAATGAAGGCCCAATCGTCTTAACGAGACAAATTTAACGACGGGCGGACGACGGGCGGACGTCGGGCGACGAAAAACTCGGCATTCCATAAGCTCTGCTTGCCATCGGCCAGTAGTATATGCAAACAAAGATGGCCGCTGGCAGCCATGTTTAATGGCGAATCAAAATAATTTCGAAAAGGACCAACATCATGTCATGCTGATCATTTTAGAAAAAGTCCCATATCACTATCACTTAATAGTTTTCAAGAAGTAGTCGCTACACACTTGTTTTTAAAAAAATATTGTTAGCCATTGCGGCCATCTGGAATTTCCAGCTGAACTGAATTTTTTTTAGGATCAACTAGATAGCCAGTGCAACATTTTTGTGAAGTTTCGTGAAAATCTGTTTAGCAGTTTCAGAGGAGTAGTCACTACAAGTTTTACTATATACCTCGATGCAAACAAAGATGGCCTCTGGCAGCCATGCTTAAAGTCGAATCAAAATTATTTTCGCCAAGGACCAACATCATGTCATGCTGATCATTTTAGAAGTCCCATATCAATATCACGTATAGTTTTCAAGAATTAGTCGATATAAATAAATTTTTAGCCGTGGCGGCCATCGAGCATTTCCGGCTATCTGACATTTTGCTAGGATCAACTAGACATTAAGAGCAACATTCCTGTGAATTTTCATGAGAATCCGTCACGAAGTTTCAGAAAAGTAATCGCTACAATGTTTTACTTTATAACTCTATGTAAACAAAGATGGCCGCTGGCAGCCATGTTTAATGTCAAATCAAACTGATATTCGACAAGGACCAATATCATGTCATGCTGATCATTTTAATAAAAGTCTCATATCAATATCAATAACAGTTTTCAAGAAGTAGTCGCTACAAAGTTGTTTTTTAAAAATCGTATTTTTAGCTGTGGTAGCCATCTAAAAAAGTATGAGAACGATGAAAAATTCTTTCTTACAGTAACTGCACCCAATGGCGAAAGGTAAATGGAGCAATGATTATGAAGAAGTTGCACGTGAAAAATCTGCACCAATCATGAGAAATTATTCTAAGAGCTATATCCATTCAGTTTGACGCATCATTCTCAACAAAATATCAGATTGGGTCAGACCCATGAAAGCTTGTGTTTATAGTTGCTTCATGGACTGCTTTTTGTGATTAAACCATTTCTCTCTATTAGTCTGTTTCGTTCCTCTATATAAATAAAATGCCCCGGTTCAGAACAAAGTACCTTTAATTCAAAAGTGCATTCCATCGTTATCACTTTATATATGTACACATACAAGATTTAAAAAAAAAACTTGTTTAGCAACCGAGTAAACCTGGTATGAGATCGTCGGAAAGGTACTTGGACATTATTTATTGCATGGATAAAGACATATTGTGCGTAAGGAATAGTGTCGATGAGTTGTTATGTCCGCGGGAGCTTCTACAAAGGCTAAACGGCGGTCTACGGGGGTCTGTATAGGCGAACAATACGGACTGGCTTAGAGTCGATTTTTAAAAACAGGTACGTTTTCTGTGTTTTTCGAGCACCAGAGCTATGTGGTGTGGACATATTAAAATGTATGTTATTGGAAAGATAATTTATTCCTGAGTTGATTGCAGCATATGACAGCTCTGTGGGACTTCAAAAACTAACACTGCAGCTCTTGTTTAGAGATGCATGCCTATATTTTGGGATTTCCTCGATGCTGACCTTCAGTATTTAATAGAATATAACTTTTTTTTTTTTTTTTCTTTTTTTTTTAAACCGGTACCTGTGGTATGAGATTCTCTAACGAATTGTACAATTTAAAGGGAGTACATCACCCTTTTCATGGGGGTCCAGGTGTCCGACTTAAAATTGACAAATATTAATATTTTCTGTTTTACATGGCCAAAACATAATGAATGAGCCAAAAAAGTATCACTTATTTGCAAAGAAAATCATTCTGCACAGTAATACATGCTATCCTAGGTGACGCACCAGGGTTAATTTCAGCATTTTACGTCCGTTTCCGTCCTGTCTATATGGTGTTTTCAAAGTATAGATATTAACAAAATGGTTCTAACATCATATTTTGATTAATATAAGTGTTTTATCATCAACGGGAACAATTTTATAATTTAAGTTGTTTCTAGAAAAATCCTGATGTACTCCCTTTAAAGTCACTGGCAAACGCTGTTTGTGAATATGTTGAAACAACAAATGTGTTATGTCCCCAACCGTTACACATTTTTTTAAACAAACCTTTTACGGAAATAAAAGTAATTTATAACGCATTAAGACGCTGCCCACTTAATCATGTATCGTTAATGCAAGTGTACGGTAACTAGTCGGGAGACGATAGTATATGATATTGTTGTCATTCGTGTTTGGTATTAATCGATATATAGACAACAACGACAGACTCATAAAGAAGGTTTGAGTCATTCTTGACACTTCTAGACTCCTCCTTTCCTCACCACTCGTCGGAAATAATTGTTCTCTTGATTTTTTACGAGTTGTCTTCGTCTAACGGTTGCTAACACCAACATGTAGCCGTATTAGAAGACCGACTCTAGCAGTTCTATTGTCGATCCTGCCTATCATCGCCGTTGCCATACAAGTAAACAATAATTGTTATAGTTTGACCTGTTTTCCTGTGTGTCCTGCACAACCATGTGTACGGAGTAAACCCGATATGGAATCACATCCGGGTCGTAGGGTGCATACATGGTTCCTATACTTGTTCCATTTTTCCAGATTGAAGGAACTTTTCTTTGATATTGTTGACTCTCTGTGTATAATTATCCACCAGAACATACAATTTAAAGTAAATGGTTGTCAGTAATGTCATTTCTTATGAGTTTCTTTTTTCAGAACTGTTTCTTCACAGTGCTTGTGAGCAGAGTTCACAAGTTATCCTATCCTGCCATGGCGTATATATGGAAATGTGCATAGAGACAATGCGTAATGTAATTTCGTGCGAGACGAAAACTATCATGGGACTGTTTTATGTTTCTGGAAAATAAATGGTATTCTTTACAGACTCGTAGTTTTAGAAAGTGTAACAATGCTTTAGAAGTGATGACAAACTGCTGAAATGGATGATTCCACTATATTTTAAAATATATATATATACATTTAGATGATGTGATAAAATGCCTATTGTATTTAAAAATGATGTCTCGTTTACCATCGCCGGATAAATGGCCTATTCTATGGACCAATTTATTTCACATCAAAGCAAAATAACTTTGAGTGAAAACTGTACCGCACTTTTCGGATATTAGGGCACACGTTCGGCCGTAAAGGTATTTTTTTTGATAGTATGTTAACACATAGTGTTGAATTACTGTCGTGTACTATATGGTTAACATTACTTATGTTTATGAAATTTTCACTTGGCAATTTCCCATCCATTTTGGATTTTTTTTCAAAGATGGCCGACCAATAGTCCTTAAAGTATTATGTTGTCTCTGAGTATTGACTCTATTACGCTAGCCTAGCCTGTTGTTTTCGTCATTATTACGACAGCCCTCTGTCGTTACTCACGGCTGCATCTTATGTAGGTTCTCGACTTTTTAATGCTAGCTTTACCTGTCATTTCGTCATTTGTATTGACCTTTATATTATCCTTACTGTCATTTTGTGTTTTATGCCCCCAACAGTTACGAAAAGGTATTTTTACTGTTGGAGCTAGCTATGGACAACGGCGAAAACAACCCCATGAGCACCGCTGCTAAAGGGTCATTTCATGATATAGGCGTCAGTCTAGCGCAGTTCCCAACCACACCCAACATGAGTAAACCAAAGGAAAGATTGCGATTTTCCACAGATCAGAGTACAATAGTTCTACTTGAATGTTATACTAGTGTACCTGCTGTTGAACTCAATACTAAAACAGTATCTGTTCACGATATATCTATTGATTAAAATCCAGGGTATTATCTTATCAAAGAGAACTTTTGGATGGAACCTAATTTAGTTGACTCTCAAATCTGTACTTGACAAAAATGACAGTGTTTTCGGTCTTTATACCATGCATTTTTCAATATGTTACTATTTTTAGAATGGCAGACATTTTGAATATCTAAAAATAGCACCCTGGTAACTTGGCAGTTTGTTCTTCGTTCCAAAATCGTGTGTATTGGTCTAAAGGTGTTATCACTTTACTTCGTCCCTTTTTTTCGTTTCAAACTACTTTCTGAGAACTTCATCACTTTCTCTTCGTACAGGGAAAAGAAGTTTACCATCTACGTATCCAATTACTCTTGATAAATTTGAAACATTTCCCAAAGTTTACTTAAGCTTTTTTAAGTCACATGTTCGTATGTCATATTGAGTTTTTCTTACAATATTGACTTTTTCCTGTACGTCTATGAATTGCTAAATATATGAAGTCGAAATCTAAACAAAAGCCATTATTTCCATTTCCAAGTCTGTTCTTGCAACTTACTTGTGCACAAGGTGTTCCTTTAGATGGACAGTCATTTATTTCAACGTGCGCGTTTTCAACGTCGGGCAGTCGTTCAACCGCAACAAGCTCAGTGGGTTCATAATTACCGACAATGAGTCCAAATCGCTGTATAATACCCAGGTCAGCTTGATTTTTGTCTGCATCTTCTTCTTCCGAGAAAAAAACTTGAAATCAAACATTTTACTGTGCTGCTCATTGAACCGCGAAATATGACCCTGTCACCGGGACATTCTAATAACAACTTTATAGATCTAAAATAGCACTGGACTATGGAAGACGGATGCGGCCATTTCGATTTTGCGACTTCGCGACTTTTCGCCCTGTTAATATAAGGTGAAAAGTCGAAGACAAAAGGTCGCCAACACGAAAAGCCGAAGGCGAAAAGTCGCAAACCCGCCGAAAAATCGAGGTCGAAAAGTCGCAAACCCGCCGTTTTGGACTAAATTTCGTGGCGAAAAGTCGAAATTTTACAATATCGGATTGGCGACTTTGCGAGTCGAAATTTCGTCCAAATCGGCGGGTTTGCGACTTTTCGCCTTCGATTTTTCGTGTTGACGACTTTTCGCCTTCGACTTTTCGCCTTGTATTAACAGGGCGAAAAGTCGCGAAGTCGAAATGGCCGCATCCGTCTTCCATACTGGACTGAACATTCAAATGGAGTTTATGGTACAATGTCAAATTAGTCCCGGCAGTGTTGACGCATATTTGAATAGCCCTGTCTGATTACCCTTCAGGGAGCCCGATAAAGAAAATGTATTAGGTTACCCCTTAATCAGGCAGAATTATGCCCACATCGATTTACTCTACACCATTTTCCTTCCCGGTTGTAGTTCATATCCTGAGCATGTTCTAAAACGTGGAGTGGAGTTGTGGAGTGGAATGGGCCGCAGTCAACGCCAAAACGGTAACATTAACTCCAAAAAGTGGAGCGGTGGAGTTGAAATGTGGAGTTGTGGAGTGTAGTGTGGTGTTATTGATTCCAAAATCCATAAAAGAAAGAATACAGGTATAGCTGAGCTGGTCATAAATCTAGATACATCGCTAAATGTAAAAACTTCAATAACTAAAAGACTTCATTCATGCATGATATCTTCACACTAGTTTTTCCTGATCTTTCCTGATTTATATAGTGACCTTGGGGGTAATTGCCATAACGTTTAATTATAATATGTGTCAGTCAATTTTAAATGTGTTTCAAATCACGCAAACATTCATTGATGATTCTAAAAACGTGTATACTAGGTTCCTTTTCAATGTGTATACTGTTCATTACCTCCAACAAATGTTACTGTCCCATGCTAGCAGGACTAGTTTACTCATTACATGAATCAAACAACAGCTGCTATGTAACGTCTCAAAGTAATTTAACAAAGTGCACAGGGTGTATTATGTTATATTTTATGTATCTTTGTAATTCTATCCATATATTCCAGACAATTATGATTATAAGAATCCATGAGTATCCATGTGAGGTAGGAAATCTCAACCGATGGTCAGAATTGTAACCAGGGACGAGGCTCTGACGAGTTCCTGGTTGCAATTCTGATCCCGAGGGTGAGATTTCCCTATCTCACATGGATAAACTCATGATGGATTGTTTTCTCCCATTATGCGCTTAGTACAGGCATACTTCAATGACCTGTATTTGATTTTAGAATAAGGCGACGTCATAAACTTGACGTTATGACGTTTCAAGTAAGAGTCATATGTCATGTGAGACACGAGGAAAACACCTATCTCACATGACTAGCAATGGGAGAAAAAGTATTACAGCACTTAGATGCAGTTTCAGTCAGACTGGTAGGAAGACCCACTGAAATTACAAATGAAAGTACCCCTCTCCACACATAATATGACTATATTTTAGTGGCTGATGTGTATTGTCTTGCAGTTTAGGAATACAATAAATGTGTCATGATGCTACTTTTCTAACGATGGTATCAATATTGACATCTTGAACTTGGTTTCTCAAACAGCATAGTCTAGATCTATGGCGCGCCGTGTTACTATTTATTCAGTATTTTGTGATATCAAGAATTCATTTCTTGATATCAAAAAATCGAATAATTGATATCACAAAATTGATTTATTGATTTATGGACATATTGATATCAAAAAATCAGTCTAATTTTTGATATCAAGAAATCGATTCTTGATGTCAAGAAATGCATTTGTTGACATCAGAAAATCATTATACTTCTTGATATCAAGAAATCGATTTCTTGATATCAATAATTAAAATTAAATTGATAGAATTGGAATTACTTATCGCTCCCCTATTTCGCTGTGCACTTGTGCGGAAAACAATTTGAAAACTAAAACCACGTGATCGTAATTTATATTTTTTTAATTATATTTATTATATCATACTTGACCTTCCACACATACTTTATCGATAAAATGATGACGTTTCCTCTTTGTTTATTAGTAATTTATGAAAAAATTGTCAGTATCTTGTTTTGTCTGTGTTTATATGTGTTCAGTAACAGTCAGTGTCGGAACTTTCTAAACACCTATTTGTATTTACAATTGCCCGTTTCATCTGCTTTAAAATGTCTTATGTGTCGTGCTCGGCCGTTTCCGAAGGTCCATTATCATACTCTTTTTTAAAGCACAGTGGCGTTGCTTGTGCAGTGTGGCGGCAGTAAAACGTCTCCCCGCGCTTGCAATCAGTACTGTTATTCATTCGATCTTTGGAGATCGCTGAGCCCGATACTTATATTTAATTATCGGTGGTACTTTTTCATTTCTTTTTGTTTTCTTACTTAATTTTCGATTCAGTGGTTTCAATATTCCGGCCGATTAAAGGCTCTGGGTATTGTTTAACCACTTATAGGATATGTTGTCTGCTTTTTAATTTAGTCTTTTGACTGTTACTTGTGATATGCAGGCTTCATAACCGCTGCTCCCAACTAAATTCCATTATGTTTATTTCGCTCTTCGGGGCTTTTAATTTTATTAGATACTGGGACCATACGCCGTACGACATGGGGACGACAGATACTCCATGTCCACCGCCATATGCATGCCATCTTCGGGATGGTTAAAATGTAGTACTATTGATTTTATTAATATTGAGTTCTGCTCAACCCGGGGCTAGAGGGCGTGAGCGGTAGCTAGCATATTTCACTACCGCTCATGAACAGTCTCAATCAAACCGAGACTGCAATATTTCGTATGTGTCGTGCTCGGCCGTTTCCGAAGGTTCATTATCATACTCTTTTCTCTAATTCACCTCTTCTGTCGGAAATTTTGACACTACAAGGAAACATCACATTCACAACATCTCGTACACTGCTTGACAGGATTGGCCGAGCGTTCAAGACGGGGAGCCATAATAGCAACCACGGTATTTCTTTTCATTTCCTGATATCAAGAAATATTTTTTTTTATATCAAAAATCGATTTATTGATATCGAGAAAAATCGAATTCTTGATATCAAGAATTTGATTTTTTGATATCACCAAATGCAATTCTTGATATCAAAAAATATAATTCTTGATATCAAACATTATATTTTTCATTTCTTGATATCAAAAAATAGATTTTTTAATAGATTTATTGATATCAAAAAACAATTCTTGATATCACAAAATACTGACTAAATAGTAAAACGAGGCACAATATTGATCAACCTAACATACGTGTTCTTAGTTTCTTGCTAGATCAAACTATATGGGGTAGTATGCATTAATACTATACTAAACTATTATAACCATCTGTTTTAATATGAACATGTAGAATTTGAGAAACAGTTCAGTTCAAGGTCAGTTCATATTAAAACAGATGGTTATAATAGTTTATTATAGTATTTAATATATACCAGTTTGGGTTGTATTTTAATATGGGGTTGTTCATCTCAGTGTCAAGTAGTCTATCCCCATTTGACCATGATCTTTATTTGTATATTACAATGTGTCACCTAAAATGTATGGACTAGATGTTATGTAATTTATATGGTAGATTTCACAAACTCCAAAATATGGAGTCTTGATATTTTCTGATATAATTAGACACGACTTCCTTCAGTTTCTTGACCGTTCAATTATGTTTATAAAAGATAACATATCAGGAACAACTAGTCTTTGGAAGGGAAAATGAATATAGTTTATTATAGGCCTTTATTATAGCACCTTATTATATTATATATGACATGTATGATCTGTATAATTCTGCCGAGAAAGAGGGTGCCTGGGATAAAACCTTATCTCGGCAGTTACTTCCTATCCCATCAGGTGCACCTCTTTTTATGACATCAGCACCTCTTTTGATGACGTCATGGTATATTTGATGACGTCTGGGTATATTTGAACGAAATAAATGGGGGAAAAGTTTAATTAAATGATTTTAAACAATCAACATGATATATAGAATATCATGTTAAAGCCTGATTTCATCCAGTTTATCAGGTTAGGCACGAAAAGAATTCTCAGCCTCACCTGATAAAATGGATGAGATCAGGCACTAACATGATATTCTCTATATCCCTGAAGGGTATACATTTATAATGGGGATATGAACAAGAAAAACAATAGAGTTTTCACTTAATCTTTTTCACACTGTATACATCATTTTATTGTGTTTAACAGCGAGGTTGTGTACACTTAAAATCGATTTAAGCTAGGCCACTGACCCACTGACCGTTCAAAGTCGGTATTCCCGTCTTCACCACTCTTTCTGTTGTGTATTGTCTTTTTCACTGTATAGATTATTTGCTCTTTGTTTGTGGTACACTGTGGTACAGTGCGGATCTACCGTGCCATTGCGTTTGTGAGCTGTGATTTCTATTGGAACATTTTTTCCCGTTTTTGAAGTCAATGCAGACATTATTTACTTGATTTAATATTTAGGAGTAAACTTGGAGTTTACACTACTCCACTTCATCACTCCACTCCACTACTCCACTCCACAACTCCACTCCACTCCATTCACCTTTTTAGCATATGCGCATATCCTGTAGACTATAGATAGATGTGTATTAATAAAGTCCTGGATCAGCGGAATAGATATTCAAATTCAGTGTTTTCTGTTCGCAACTGCATTGATGTTGTTTTTCGACAAAAATGACAGCTATACTAAGTTTAGTTTTAACTCTCGAAATTGCTTATTCCGTTTTAAGTGGCACAACGGCTGAGACTTCAATCGGTAAGTTATTTTCTACCTTTGTATTGTATGTTTGACGTATGTATGTTTAACGTGTAATTGCATACCCATGCATGTGTACCTATGTGTAATTTAGGTTACTGGTATTCATACGATCGTGTTTAAGTGCGGACTAGGGTTGTTTTATTTTCTATTATATTTTTTAGTGGATGGAAGGTGATCCCATTACATTAATTTAATGGTATATGTAAATCGAGCGAAAATTCGCAAAATTAATAGTGGGGCCGTCGGTATTTAAACAAAACAAACAATACTAACATTCCGTATTAAACATTAAGGGCATAATGTCTGTAGAATTTATCGGTTTCTTTTATAAGTATACGAAAATACAATATTTAGGTATTTTAATTATGCTTAAAGAGGCTCTACCTATATATTTTATTCCACCAATTGATATAAACTTTACTTAATCATGAAGAGGACTACGAAAAAGGTAAATGGCAATAATTTTACCCAATGTAATATGCATTTTGCTAGGAAAAAAACAAGATTGAAAAGATCGGATTTTTGAAATTTTATTCGTAATTGTTTTAGACAAGCCGATGACGGAGATTTTCCGATCTTATTCGTTTACAATCGGAACTGCCTCGTCGGATTGGCGAAGAGTTCCGACGATCGATTCGTTTACTATCGGAATTGCCCCGAATAGTTTGTTTTCGTTCAACTGAATCGCATTGCGCATGTCCGAGAAAATCGTAAAAACACGTAGTTCTCCGGCAGGAATAAACGGAAGGGCAGCATTTTATTCAAGATATTGTTTTGATCATAATTAATAATTTACAGAACAGGAATACGGACCATGTTTCTTCTTATAATACTCATAAAATAGCTTTGTATACATATAAATGCAGTAACATTGAGTATTTAATATTTTACATTAAAAATCACGTAGATACAGGTAGTGCCTCTTTAAGTTGTTAGAAGTAATGATATACGTATTTAAATAGTTTTAGTTGGGCTGTTATTATGTTCCAAATCAAAGTGAGGAGGGGCGGATGGCATACCACTGGGGATAGCTTAAGAGCTAATAAATTGTATTCGTGAATAAGAACGACAATAATGGCACAGGAGTAAGACATACCGTTGCTTTGTCGCAATTAAATCGAGTCCTGAACTTCCGCAGTAATTCCTTTAATTAATGCAACCTTGGAAAAGTTAGTGAAATAGATGAGTCCTAGCATCCAATTTTCAATTTGTATAAGTACCCTTGGTAAGCCCACCGTCTCACCGGAGTCGGTTGTGCAATGATAGGTACACTGTGGATTAGGCGGTGCAAGATTCTATAGCTTTTTTTTTTTGCCTTTGGATTTTAGAGGGGCGCTTGCCGGGTGAGACCCTCCTCCCGCTCCCCTGAATCCACCACTAATGCATGTACCAATTATTCTAATTGTTAACCTAATTAATCTAAAGCACGTCTCGTACACGTGTTTGTGGGTACATTACGCTTTTTCACCCTTAACTCCCTATATATATGTGTGTTTTGAGGTAGAAAATAACTGATCAGCAGCCGAACATTGTAAACTCTGATCAGCTGCTTATCTTGGTTTACAGTGGACGCAAAGGCTATTATAGTCGAGCTTATTGGGTTACGGGTTAAAAAAGAATCTAACAATTTCCAATTCTTGATAAAAAAAATCCTATCAATCGGAATAATTATAGTGTTAGCACCTTGGTGCTCATGTCTAAAGTTGGAATTTACCATTTTGAATGGAATCGAGCATAACTTGAAATGCACATTTTAACCTTTGTGCATTACCTAGGGTAGCACATATTACTGTACAATATAATTTTAATTGTAAATAAAGAGTCTTCAAGTGGCTCAGTTATTATGTTTTGGACCTTTAAAATTGACTTTTCATTTCAAGTCACACCCAAATATCCATTTATAACGTCTGATGTACTGCCTTTAAACTGTTCACATAAAAGAAAAGTATGTTCATGATTTATTTATTTATAAACACCTTAAATCACATAATATGCGGTTTATTCTAAGCACTTTTATAACACAACAAAATACCAGCAATGTTTATATCACAGCAGACATATCACAGGTGCTCAGTACAAATAAGAGGAGAGTAGAAAGATAGAGGAGTACACAAACGTCAAGGATTTAGAATACCTTTTCAACCTAGAACTATCACCGAAGGTATGTGTATATGAAGTTTGGCTACAACATATTCAAGCGTCTCCGTGGCCGAATGATTAATGATGTTGCGCTGTAAACCTTCGCCTCTCACCGTTGTTGGTTCGAAACCCACTGGCAGCTCGACTTGTGAGGAGGTGTCGATTCTTACGGATGGCGGGAGGTGTACAGTACTGGTTCTACTCAAGAAAAGGTCTGCCTCCACCAAAATATTTTTAAAAAATCGACCGTCATATATAACCTTAATGTGTTGAAAATGACGTAAAACGCCATACAAACAAACATACAACACATTCAAAACTGTTTGAGAACTCAAGTAATATAAAGGTGTTACGCGACACGACTGGACGCGACGAGACAAAAATGTTGTACGAACAACGTGATTCCTATATAGCCCCCTAATTCACTTTGGGAAAGCGGGGGTATACATTTGTTAGAAGAACGCTCTGAACAACACACTTTTTATAGATGAAACCATAACATCGTGTCATGTATACTGTATCTATATAAATATCTTCGTGTTTGATTGTGTATACGTGTGTTTATATGCAAGCTCGGATCAAGAGTCATACGGTATTTGTATGAGATAATACTGGGTAAAAGAAATCCGAATATATTGAGAAATAAAATCGACGGTTCGAACGGACTTTTCTAAAGTAGACATATTGTACATATTCTATTAAACACGAGTTTATACTTTATGATGTAAGAAATGCAATCCTATTGTCAAGTGTTAAAATCTTTCAACCACACTGACTTTATTTCTTGATTAAGATGATTAACAATAGATATATGGCATGCGTTTTCAACTATCGGATTTCCGCCGATGAGTATAATACTGATACAAGTGCGATAGATAAAATCCTCATTGTTGCAACTTTACTGTAAGTGTAATATTATAGCAGTAGGCCATAATAAATGAATTGCTAGATTCTCATCCCGCTGAAGCCCGTCAACTATAACTGTAGACCCTACGTATATCGAGATTATTCTTCGGGTGGACGCACTACGCAGTGAGCTTTTAAAAACAAAGAATAACAAAGGTTCATTCATAATTGAACCTTTACGCATAAAATATGTCAAACTGTTGTTGTTGTTGTTTTTTGTTTTTTTTTTGTTGTTGTTCTTTGTTGTTTTTTTGTTTTTTTGTTTTTGTTTTTGTTTTTGTTTTGTACTTGTCTTTTGGTTAGACAAATAGTATTGCTACTAATTTTAGTAATATACTCCCATATTTTTTTTACTTAGAAGCAATGATATGTATTCTCAGATAGTCATGAAAGTTGTGCTACGATATGTACATCACTAGGTTATTTCGCTTTCGTCATTTATACCCGTATTTATCATCCGATAAGTACACCAAAACTGTTATACGGCATTGAAAACTTAAAACAATCAAACCATTTTTTCAGACTTTCAAAAATTCATAGAACAGTCGAAACGTTTTCAAAAGTAATAGAATTGATTTCTTTACTATTCTATCGTTTATTGATGTTTTCTGTTAGCTTTAAAGCGAGGATGGATGGGCTCAGTGTTGTGGCTGTAAGGTATAGGACACGGCTTGTCATGGGTTGAGTTGTTATTTATGAGTAATGATACTTTTATACATTATTTTTAGTGTGTTTTTTTCTATTTCTATTTTTAAAAATGTATCATTGCTTTGTTTAACTAGATATTGATATAACCATTTTGTTTAAATCTGTCTATTTGGAAAAAAACGTAACTGATGGTGTGACAACTCGTGGTCCAATCCATTTGTAAATTAATGTGTTTTGTTATTGTAATTATATATCACATGTATTTGTGTAAATAACACCAGGCAATAACATAGTATTAAACTAAAGTTCGCTTCATTATGTCAAAGTAAGTAAAAATCTGACTGTGGTTTTGATTTTTGGAAGTATTTTGTATTGGAACTATATCAACTGCGGTGTGAATCTTTGCTTTGATAATAACTGGGACGATTTGACATTTAACAACATTTACGAAAAAAGTATGAAAGGAGAAATTTGGAAATCGTTGAACACGATAAATAAATATTGCAGTCTCGGTTTGACTGAGACAGTTCGTGAACGGTAGTGAAAATTACTTGCTACCGTTCACGCCCTCTAGCCCCGGGTTGAGTAAAAATCAATGGTATGCATATGACGGTGAACATGGAACCTTCAATGTGGTATTTTCACACCATTCCTTGGCCAGCAGCGTATGGTCCCAATTTATAACAAAACGCGTTGCACTAAACGAGAAAACAATGGGCGAAATAAACAAAATGAAATTTAGCTAGGTTATGAAGCCTGCGTATTACATGTAACAACCAAGCAACTAAATTAAAAAGGAGGCAACACACCCTAAGGGTGATTAAACAATACTCAGAAAAGTGCTATTGATAACGATTTTGCTGTTGAATTTACCGTATTTTTTAACGGCTCTCAAATCAATTTCAGTTCAGTTAATTTTACCTAACAATGCATGCATTTTTAGTTGAAGGTATCAATGACACTCTTGTGAAGGGCGCACTCAAAGCCACGCTGGGATGTATGCTGATAGATTTCGATCCAGACAATGTGACACATGTCGGCATAAAGTGGCTTCGCAACAACGAAACATTGGAGGATGGTACAAAATACAAGATTAATGAAAACAACGGCACCCTGGATATTCTTCAGCCAGGTTGGTATTTAGAGTTGTTTTGAGGAAACGTATAACAATTGTCATTTACGTCATTTTTACCGCATTTAGGCTATAAATGACGGTCAATTTTTTGTGGTGGTTGGAGAACACCCATTTTTTCCTCGGTATAACCAGTATTGTATACAGTCCGCCATCCGTAAGAACTGACAATTTCTCACACGTTTAGCTCTTATTGGAATTCGAATCCGCAGCGGTTAGAGGTGAGACGGTTTCAAACACAATGCCTTTACCACCCCGACTGTGGAATCGCTTAATGAATAGGTGGTCAAGACAATAATGCAATATTTTATAGTTGTCAGAAATGTCTTGTTTTTATCAATGTCATGCCTGTTGTGTTGTGTTACCTAATAGAAAATAAAAGATGTTTGCACCTGTTTTGAGAGTGTTTTAAAAGGTAATGGTAAAAACTAAGGTCGACTTGGGGAAAATGATAAAGACACTGTTAAATAGTTGAAAAAAATGTCCAGACTTCATCAATGCAGTGATATCGGGAAAGCTGTGTTAAAATAGTCCCTAGGAAAGCATTAAAACATATTGTAAATATTTTCTTTAAAATTCGATGAAATAAATAATTTATTTTAAAAATATTTTTTTCTGTATTTTGAACAAAATGTATACGACAATGGGAGTATTCGCCAACATGCAACACATTTTTAAGCTAGATGGTGGTCACAACCTGCAAAACGAGCGGTGATCAAGTCCAAAAATGACGGTAAAGGTCAACTCTGGTAGCCTAATTGTATAATAATACCAAATGTAAGATAATTTTGCACGTGTGTTATGACTACAAACTGAGATATACAAAAATATTAACAGTTTCCCTAAAACACCTTAGCAAATTTGTTTTGTGTTAAAATATCTTATAATAAACTGGTCGATGGTTAAAGCCAGATTATGCTTATAAAACGTAAAATGAAACACTTAGTAGAGTTTCTGAAATTCTTTTTACTTAGGAGATTAAGCAAAAAATAAGTCCAATCTAATAATACTGTGTAAACTATGACAAATTAATTATTACAATTTCATATCACGTAATATCACGAAATCTCGTAGAAACTAATGAATTTCTGCCTTGTGTCCTATGGATAGCTTACGCATGCCATCGATTGGTAGCAAAACAAACATGTCCCTTTACAGTACAGGTAGTGTTTGCATAATATATGTATTTCAAGTGTAGAGTTTGCATTCCAAAATAAGTGAAAATGACTTCAAATTCAGCTGACTCAGTTATCGGTTTTGGAAATCAGTGGAGCTGACATGAATTTGGCGATTGTCTGGAACATTTCCGGTATGGGTTATAGGCCGGGGTTCAATTGTTGAAATATCCAAGCTGACAGCAATTATAGAATCTAACGCTGTTATCAGTGGAAACTCTGCTGAGAAATACACACTCTTATCTCTACTGTACTGTGATTTGCCAAAATCACTAGCTGTAAATCTGAATTGTGTAGCAGACAACAGAATTTATTTTTAGAATGTAGCATGTTTAAGTATTGAATTGATTTCATATTTTGCTGATCAAAGCTCCATACGTTTAAGAACAGTTGCGCCAAATGTCAGTAAATTTAGTGAGGTAGGGTAATTTAAAATTTCTATTTTATGCCCACGAAGGGCGTCATATAGTAATCGCACTGTCCGTCAGTCAGTACGTCCGTCAGTCAGTCCGTCCGTCCGTTTATGCGTCGAATCTTGTCCGGTCAATAACTCTGACATTCCTGGACGGATTTTCAAATAACTTGACACAAGTGTACACCACAACAAGACGACGTGTCGCGCGTAAAATCCAGGTCCGTGGCTCCAAGTCAAGGTCACACTTAGAGGTCATTTTTTCTTGATTCTGCTTTTGTACTGAGTAAGATTCTGGTCGTTAAACCAACAATTGTGTCGTTAAGATTGTAAAGTCAGTTAAGTGACGTTCGTAAGCTGAAATAGGAATCGTCTCCGTCAGTACAAATGCAATGAGAAAATGGTACATCCAGTCATGCGCCTGATACATTCTCCTCTCATGATAGTATGATCAAATTTCAAATGCGGTAGTCAATAAACATTATGAAACATAACATGAGAGAGTTACACAACCGCCAGATAGATTAAATGTGTAGTCCATAGTTGGACGTAATTAATGTGTAATTGTTTTGACTAACACTGTTGCCCTGAATAGATAAACGGGCATATGTTTATTGTAACAGTGTGTGACTATTTCGTAATGAAATTTTATCACTGTTTATCAATGAAATTCTTCACTGTTGTTATATGCTATTACGCATTGTTAAGTGGGAAGCACTTAACTTTATAACTTCTAATATGAGCTTCGAAAGGGGGCGTTAATGTATTGTATACTTAACCTAAATGTAACTTGATCTGAGTGCATGGCTATGTGATATATTTTTATGTTTACACAGTTCATCGCTGAGACAGTCCCTATTAAGCGTCTCTCGTAGAGCCGTATCGCAGAATATGGTTGTGTTGCTGTACCATGATAGCAAATAAAACAATCGGAAAGTTCAAACCCAACCCAATGGTTTAACTTGATAAATTATAGATATAACTCTTCATATATAATACACTTCTCAAAACTGCTAACTACACCGCTCACGTTTTGGGTTATATATATCGATGGGTTGAATGTTTTTCAATAAAATAAAAATTTGTCTCATATAGTGCAGATTTGTGTTATTTGTTTATTTAATTACAAACAACTATGAAATAATGATATTAACAAAATTATTCATATTTTAAATCGGTGTAGTTGGCTGTTTTGAAAAGTGTATAAAACGTGAGCGGTGTAGTTAGCAGTTTTGAGAAGTGTATTATTTATTTATTTGAATTTTAAATATTCTATGTTAAGAGAGATACTGTCAATATGTACTTAACTATATCTCATACATGTAATATTCAACCGTATTACTCTACATGTCTTGTTGTCTTGTGATATGGACGCTTCTTTATAGAGTTTGTCCCTAAGTTATCAGTTGGTTTTTGCAATCAATCCTTTTACGATCCTCTAGTTTTAAATCTGCTTGAGAATGTTTGGTTCATACTAATTTCCATATACTCTTATAGTAAAGTTAATTGGGGTATGTTGATAAAACGCATGTGGATCGGCAATAACGAACAACAAAAAGTTCATATTGCTAAATCTCCTTTTTTTCAGATCGAACGGACATGGGGACATACTTCTGTACATTACAGCTTACAGACCAACACGTTGTCAGCAGGGAAGTTGCACTAAAAGGTATAGTTATAAACTATCAAGCAAATAGCTTGTACACAGCGATGTGTATGTAATTAATTCCGAACGGCTTCTACACTTGCCTCCTTGTCTGTCTGCTTTGACATATATTATACCGGTTTAGAGTATTAAGTTGTATTAAGTTGTAAAACACCGTTGAGCAATCATAGTCCATACCATATTTACTTTGTATCTATTGTATTTCTGGGTCCAGTGTTTTGAAAGGACTGTTCCTTCTACCAACATTAGTTAAACCCTTCCCAACTACTATGCCCGTGAGCTACACATATCCAAACCGAGGACATTAAACCTTAACCATAGAATTTAATATACATAATTTCGGTCAGGAGGGGTATCGGTGTAACTGTTGTTTCCCATCTAAAATATATCTAAAACATGTAAAAATATTTAACGTTGCCTGACGTCATAAAACAAACAAAAAAACAACATGGCGATGTCCTCGATAAGCGTACCATTTTGAGAAATAGGAAATAATAGTAATTCCTACAGAAAATATGGATAATCTACATGATAAATAGAATAATACGTCAGTGTCTTTTACTATCAAGTTTATTAGGCTCGGCACGAAAACGAAGAATGGCTCGGCAGAGCCTCGCCATTCTTCGTTTTCTAAGCCTCGCCTAATAAATTTGTTAGTAAAAGGCACTGACATAATGTTCTCTATATACGTGTACAACACCAGACCAGGGTGTCTGTTCTGATCGCGTTTTGTGCCCCTGTATTGTGTCCAAGGACAGGGAATAGTTTATACCTGCCAAGGTAAATTGCCAAACAACTAGTTCTGATTTATATAAAATTACTTTTGAGTAAAATGACTGTTGTGTACAATGACCTTTGTGTAAAATGACTGTTGTTGCCTTTATTTATTCCGATGCCATCTTTAAAAAATATAAAATATTTAAAAATTGAAGTACAATATTTTCCCCAAGCTGGTGCCATAACTGGTTCGCACGGCTACAGCTAAGAGGTTATATTCTAACCTGGACGAGCTCAAGATGTTGGCAGATCATGTTTATGAGTCACTTAGAACATTTTGCTACTGACGAAAAATGTTCTGTTTTCCAGCCGGTCCTGTGATCAACTCCCATGACAACGAACAGAATATGGTACAGGGTGACAACGTGGAGCTGAAGTGTACGGCGTCTGGTTACCCGCTTCCTACCATAAAATGGACGAAGGACGGAAAGGATATCAACGGGAGTAAACGAATCCACTTTTTAGAGTACAATGGCTCCCCTACTGGCAAACTTCAGATAAACTCACTTGACTTCGACGACAGGGGAATATACTCTTGTATAGCCTTCAGCGAAGTGGAACCTTACAACGCAACTGCCAATATAAAAGTTAGAGTCAAGGGTAAGAGATGATTTATACCTTATTCATATTTGACTCCATCATCCTGCTTGCTTTCTGTATTTATAATTTATTTTGTTTTCTTCTTCATAGGGTTAACAAAATGTTTAACATAAAACTACACATTTAAATGTAAGCAAGTTCAGCAGCTACACGTTTGTTTGTTTTAATAAAATGGTGTTTCCGGTCCGTGGTATGGGGTGTTCGGCTCTCTGTATGCATTTTGGTACACTCAAGTTAATACGACGGTTATTGTATTCGAAATAAGCATTTTGTGTAATCTTATTCCAGTTACACGTGTAATACAAATAATATATCATGCGACCCCATATAACACAAACAAGGCGTATGCATGTGTATTACAGACTATATATGAGTCAGTTCTGGTATGTAGTGTATTTCATTTACGTACTACATATAGATAATGTCTCGCATGTAGTGTAACACATACTACATATAAATCATTTCTCGTATGTAATGTTCTACATATTAATCATGTCCTGTATGTATTGTTCTACATATTTTTGTGTTTTGATATTATTACATTTTATAGATGTATTATATGAGTATGCTTTTTATGCAATCTTTGTGTAAAAGTATTGAAAGCTTGCATACAGAGTGTAACACAGCCACGGGCTAGTGTGTGATCTGATATTCTATGCAGTGTATTCTATACTGGTCACACAGAGGGGTTTTGTGTAATTCTTACACGGTGTTTACACGGGGTGTAATTGGGGAGACTGTGTAGTCCTTTTAACAAAGGAAGGTCAAATTGGGGTTAACACATGATGTGTTGGGGAAGATTCACTTCATTATAAAGGAGCTTGTGTTAACACATGTCCATTACACAGTGTTTACACGGGGAGATTGTGTAGCCTTTAGACAAAGGAAGGTCAAACTCGGGTTAACACATGATGTGTTGGCGAAGATTCACTTCCTTATAAGGGGCTTGTGTTTACACATGTGTAGGGGGTTACACACTGTATTTGTATAAAAGGTGTGGCTCAGAGATATTGGGGATCGATCTTTTGGCATTATTTTCGGCTTAGAATACTTCATATTAGGGAGAACTTCAAAACATCAAATTATTACGAAACGTGAAATGGGACTTTGAATAAAGTGAGAAAGTGACAATGTAACTGAACATTCTAATTTTGGTATATTATGAACATTGCATTGATTGAAGAAATATAAATAAATTCGTGTTGTAAAGCATATATCACTTTGTGTTTCCTTACATCATAGTTTGTTAACTCGGTCACAAACTACCAGTCGTAAAGACATTAACAAATTTATAAGATTGTAAAACTGCGTGTATGAATAAATGAACACCGTCATTAAATTATACAAAACTAGTTGCAAGTGGGAGAAAATACTCGTTGGATAAGAAATTACAACAATTTTAACCATTTCCCGTATGTTGTATTGTTTTAAATATTAATCAGCTCCTGCATGTATTGTTTTACATATTAATCATTTGCCGTATGTATTGTTCTACATATTAATCATTTCCCTTATGTACTGTTTTACATATTAATCATTTCATGTATGTATTGTTCTACATATTAATCATTTCCCGTATGTATTATTTTAGATATTATTTAGCTCTTGAATGTATTGTTCTACATATTAATCATTTCCCGTATGTATTGTTCTACATATTAATCATTTCACGTATGTATTATTTTAGATATTAATCAGCTCCCGTATGTATTGTTCTACGTATTAATAATTTCCCGCATGCATTGTACTACATCTTAATCATTTCCCGTATGTATTTTTCTTCTACATGTTAATGATTTCCCGTATGTATTATTTTACATATTAATAATTTCCCTTATGTATTATTCTACATATTAATCATTTCCCGCATGTATTGTTCTACATATTTATCATTTCCCGTATAATTATTTTACTACATATTAATCATTTCCCTTATGTATAGTTTTTCTACATATTAATCATTTCCCGAATGTATTGTTCTACATATTTATCATTTCCCGTATGTATTTGTTCTACATATTAATTTACTGTATGTAATGTTCTACATATTAATCATTTCCCGTATGAAGTGTCCAACATATTAATCATTTCCCGAATGTATTGTTCTACATATTAATCATTTCCCGAATGTATTGTTCTACATATTAATCATTTCCCGAATGTATTGTTCTACATATTAATCATTTCCCGAATGTATTGTTCTACATATTAATCATTTCCCGGATGTATTAGACTACATATCAATCAGCTCGCGTATGTTTTGTACTACAGACTTCATATAAATAATGTCCACTCCCGTATGTTTTGTACTACAGACTTCATATCAATAATGTCCCGTGGGTATTGTATTCCAGACTACAGATACGGTTACAATTGTATAACAGACTAAAGCCAGTAAAGGGTATCCAATGTTTTGTGTTTCAGACAGGCTAGCCGCACTGTGGCCGTTTCTGGGTATCGTAGCTGAGATAACTATCCTGTTTGTGATCATCCTCGTTTACGAAAAGAGGAAAAATAAGAAACGGACTGACGATGAAAACTCTGCAGACAATAATGCGTAAGTTTTCGTGATGTAGGTGTTACAACGGGGGTTATTAGGAGCAAACCCTACTGGCATGCATTGAATTGAATTGAATGTTGTTTAATGGTTCATCAACACAGTATAGGTTATTTAGAGCCGCCCCAGAGAGAGGATAAGGATACATAGGAATCCGGAAACCGTGCCCTACTATTATTATTGACTCGATGTTCATGGTTCTTTAACGTGTACGGAGGATAGACCGATACACGTGACCGCACTATCTACGTCCCAACGTCCCTACGGACGAGGCTAAGGGAAAGCCCAAGAACACACCGACGAACCTTAGTGGCACCACGGAGGATTGAACCCGGGGCCTCCGGTTACAAATCCGCCGCGCTACCAACTGCGTCACTCCAGCCCTCTACTGGCATGAATTATTTAATGCTTAACCAAAGGGGCTGCGTTAAAAGCATATACATGTAACCATTTACTTGATATGGAGTCTACAGGGAATCTTACATAAGTCTAATTGATTATTGCATTTACTAAACGAGTTGGCAAATATGATATGACGAGACGGCTTGCCGAGTATTATATCATTTTTGTTAGCTATTAATACATTACCACGAATGTGAGATTCTAATTATAAAATTACTAATAACGTCACATAATGGCACATAACGTCAGAAAACTTGTTTTACAAATAGTGTATTGTAATTGTTATGTCGTGGCTTTATTTCACTCCAAGAAGCCATTTCATGTGATATTAATAAACAGATGAACATATAACAGCTTTACCAAGTTTCAGATATTCATATCATAATGCTATAATATAATATATATAGAAAATAATAAATGGGTATTTTCATATCACACCCTATATCAGGCCTGACACACCACATCAGATTTAGCTCGAGGACTGATATGGGTCGAGGGCGTGATAAATGGTGTGATAAGAAAATAATATTTTCTTATACTTTTTATCATATACTTCAGCAATGGCTTTGTTGAACTGGCAGCTTCAGCTAATTTACTACGCTGTTTTCCAGAGAGAAAACAATAATGTTATTAATAGGTGTAATCCCATTCTGATGTGTTCACATCTGTCGTGTAAGTGTTCACGACCTTTTTTTCCTCAAAATTTAATTTAAAATAAATGCCATTGAATTTGAAAGAGTCTAATTCAGTAAATGAATGCTCACAAGTGTTTTTTTCATCCACGGATATGGATATATATCATTGATTTTTTTTTTATAAATTTGTTAAACTCTCTTTATGGTCCGTGTATTATGCCTTATTTCTTTCTTTATTTTACTTCTATCTATAATATATACAATCGTAACTAATCGGTAATTTCCGTATCACTCCGCTGAAAGCGTCATAAACAACATTCAGTTATTTCCGTGATATGACATTTGTTTACCTTTTATTTCACTCGTGTGATAAAACATTATTTATTGCCCGGCAACTAAATCTTGATTGATATGACTAGCTAGGTCTATGTAGTATCGTATATTCAAAAACAATGTATTTATAGGGAAGTATGTGATAAATGTATATATGGCCGGGATACTTATTACGATTTAGTCCACATTATGAAAATATCATATATGGTATTGAAGATGAATATTACTTTCTTGGTTTTATTCCATACATCGCAATATATTAAAACATTGTACGAGGGTGCTTCAAAAATTTCTTTCACTAGGCATATGTCCTTTGAACTGGATATTACACTGAGATAAAGTAGTGTGTTTATAGTACTACTGGGTTCGCTCCCTTAAATTCCACAATAAAAATGAAAAACATCCGGTTAATTATACCCCTGAATTACCTCCCCCTACCACACCTTTTGGATACTGGCATCTCTGAAAATGTCCTTGTTACAAAACGTTGTAAGCATTATTTGAATAATTCTATGCTTTTAAATTTTCTGGTACGCCATCTGTTGTTATTCGCCCATAATCCATGAAAATGATTGTAGAGAATTCGGAAAGGTCTTGCTGCAAACCAGATATGAGTGAATGCATATCCCTTAATTTTAGCAGAAATAACACTGATTTTCTTCATTTTGTTTACGGAAATGTTATAATATCTTTTAAATGTCGTAATTATTATCATAGTATTAATATGTTTTCATATTCTTTTACAAATCCTAGTCCTTCAGTGTTTAAATTTCATATTCAACACATTATTGTAGAATTTTGTACAATGTTAGTGAAAATATTGATCATTCAAAAACGCTATTTCAGAAGACTGCCCTTCCATTTAATGTCCATTTATCATTAAATTAATTTTACACGTTAGCTTAAAATGTTAATTTCTAAGACAATGCCTTTTCGTCTACCATGCTTAAATTCTGAATCTTGTAATGCACAGATATAACTGGTAATGTATGAGAAATTTCAAAGGTCTTCGACAAGTACTTAAAGAGAAACAGGCATTTAAAAAAAGTAACAATTAACATACCTGAATGAAAATGCCTCAGTATGTATAAGTGATGTGTATTAAATGTTCCATAACTTTCGTCACACAAAAGATACAGCATTCATTATACCATCAATGTAATGGTATTGAAACTCTCTTTCATTTGGTACCAAACATCAACACTCACAACGAGCATATAATTGTTAAAACGTGTTAGTGACAGAACTTATTGAATGACCCTCGTATTGAAACGAATATGGGCTAAGCACACATTTTTTATCCGAAGCGCATGTTTTATATTGATTAAAGAAAACAACCATTCAGTTCTATGTAATTGTTAGGACCCCACGGGAAATAAGTCAAACTGACCTTATGGTATTTTTAGGTAAAGATACTTATACTTGGAGGCGTGAGAGGTGTTGCATCTTATAATTACCTCTCACCAACAGACTCAATAAAACCGAGTCTGCTACTTTTCTCTCTTGTTTGTGTTTGTTTCTTCCACCCTTTTCAGTATTTATTTACATTCACACTAGGGTTTGTTTAGTGATGTGTGGCGGCAGTAAAACGTCGCCCCGACTACAAAATCAGTAGTGTTATTATTTACTGGTCCTTTGGAATCATCAAGCCCATAATGTATTGCTTTAAAGTAGAATATCTCCTAAGATGCTGCTACTTTTTTTTCTTTTTTTGTGTTTGTTGCTCCCATCTTAGGAACCTAACAAAGCTAACATGTCTGATACTGTTGCTTTTATTCTTGATTTAAATGTCTCTATTGAACATGGCGGACTAAGTAGTAAAATCTATGAAAAGAGGGATGATTTTAAATTTATATTGTTAATTATTCCCATTTAGATGGGGATGTTTCTCGAGCTCCTTCGTATGGGTCTATATTTCTCAACTTATTCGTCGACAAGGACGATCACAACCTGACTTCTAAGGTGATCAGATTTACAAACTTTGTAAGATAACTTTCATACAGTATTTATTAAACTTGTTAAAAGTTTATCAAAAGAGTTTATGCACTACATGTTTAGTTCACTTATATTGCCAATTAATACTGCCTTTTTTTGTTAGATATTATAACCTGGCGGGGATCTTTCTATGTGCATTGTCCCTTTTATTGGGATGACAGTAGGGTAAGAGTGAGGTGTGGTGCAACACAGAACCTGGCTGAAACCCCCAGTGGTCTTTTTTTTCCACTGACCGTTCCAAGGCGTTAGTCCTATTGTCAACACGTTTGTGTGTGTGATGTCATCTATTGCCATGTATTCATTTGTTATTGTTGTTGTTTGTTCCTGTATGTGTTTGTGGTTGACTGTCGTCCTTGAATGCTACTTTTCCTGTTCGAATTTTATATATTCTTTTATTATAAAACCGTGGTTGTTGTAACTAATGCATCTATGTATTTTTAGCCTTAAGGAAAATGAGATGATGCAGCATATTTTCAATTTTGGAACGGAGGCATATATTACCAAAATAAATATATAAGGCCATCCTTAAAATAATTGTTGGTTGGCTGTCCTCCGACCTACACTAAAAAGGCAGCTACCCAACTTTTTATAAGCATTTATCACATAACATGTGGTGTGGGAGTGTAATAACACCATTAATATTTTCGATTTCCACTAGTGGTAAAACATACCGTTAATAACGTCTACGTCATGGATGTCTCGTTAATTAATGTACGTTTTTGACGTAATGTGACGTTATAAGTTATGTAATAAATAGAATATAACATTCGATCTCATTCATTATTGAAGTTATCAAACTCGTTAGGAAAAATGATATAATGCTCGATTCATTATTGAATTTATTAAACTCGTTAGGAAAAAATATATAATGCCGAGCATTATATCATTTTTCCTTACGAATTTAATAATATTCAATAACTCATGTAAGATCCTCTATTTATGGGACTACATTACATTTTTTTCTTTTTTTTTATTGAACAGTTTTAGCATCAAAACTATGTTTGGTGGAACGCTTTCACCTCGGTAAAAAACAATCCTACCTACCTACCCACTTAACACTGTTTGGGTCAGAGCATAACAAACGAACACTGTTTTAAGGTAGGCCTAAGGGTGTATTGTGTAAACAAGACGATCATCTTAGCAGGTGGTCTATCCTCCGAGCACGTTAAAGAACCATAGGAATCTATTCGATAATAAGAGTAGGGCAGGTTCCCGGATTCCTATGTATCCTTCCCCTCTCTCTGGGGCGGCTCTAAATAACCTATACTTTGTTGATGAGCCGTTAAACAACATTCAATTCAATTCAATTCATCTTAGCAGGGTCTTCCACAGGCCATTTAAGAGCAGATTTCCCATATCCCTTAATTTTAAAATCTAATGTCCCCTACTCCTTAATTAACTTCCTATCCTTTGATCTCTCTGCCCTATCCCTTAAAAACACATAATAAATCTCCAAAATACTTTATACCTGTCCATAAATAGCTCCTTGTAGGCTATACTTCTTAAAAATCCTTTCATTTACAGCTGAAATATACTTCAAATGCCATCTAAATAAATCTTGATCCGTAAAAATATTGGTCACTCGAAGGATACCTTCCTCCCATACCATGACATTCAAATTTAAGTTCCCCCATTAAAATAATTTCTATGGACGACCCTGCAAGATCAGAACTAAGAACCAACATAAGAAATTGGTACTGTAAGACCTTACTAAACGAGTAGCAAGCTAAAATAGTAACGATAAAACAGACGAACCCTCAGATAATACCCATTTGTTAATTTTGAAATACTCTTTATTAATAATATATGTGATAAATAGAATGTGTCTCCTTTGATATAATGCCGCTTAGCTTCTGTGAGTGGAATATAATGTGTCTGTAATGTACATATTTAACGTAAAGTTCCAATATGTTTTGATTCAAATGTTGGATTTATTGAATAGCGGAATTAGTTAATAAAACTATATGCCGGTGTCTAAAAATCACGTTTACTTCTGTTAAATAGTGTGATTAGGTAAACGTCTCGTTCGTTGTTGGTTTAAAGTTGTTGTTTTTAACGACGTTATGCTATTTTATGTTTTGTGTATCCATTGCAGAGAAAACACAATTGCCCTTAAGGACGTCGAGGTCAGACACAGAATAAAATAAAGTCAACAAGAGACAGTGGTGTATCCAGAACATTGATGCAGATGCTATCCTAATTATGTAAAGGCTTTCAAGTGTTCCAAAGATCCCATTTGTACAGCGACACTGATTGTAATTCGATCTATGTATTAAGATATTTGAAAATAAATCCATAATTCATACTTTATTATTAGTGATTTACTTGCTATATAAAAAGGGAGACAGTTTAAATAAAATAAACTGAAATTTATTTGAAAACACCATATATGGATGCCTGTACTTTGACTAGAACTGCATTATTGTAAAAAGACGGATTTCTTATTTAGTCTGTAGACTTTATGATCTACACAATTACTGCTGTTATTGAATACAATTTGATCTAATCTGTTGCTATACATATACTCAGTTGCAAAAGAAAACGTACACAGCTCAGTCACTGAGCTTTTTTAGAATTAATAATATATTCCAAAATTAATATGTCATGTTTGGCACCAAAATTTGAATCATTCCATTGCAAATATCATGTTGTCTTTTGTTTTTCAATAGGGTGAATCACTAATGGACTGTCTCTTGATAAAGAGGATAGGGTGCACTTTATTGTGCAAATGGGTATATATTGTATACTGTAAATAAATCTAGTTCAAGTTTTGTTATCTTAAACGGGGTGTTTAATATTTGTTTATCTCATTTCCACTAGCATTGCTTATAGTTACTCATCGAAATCATAGTAAGCCTTGTCACGAAACGAAAGGAACGGGCATATATAAAGAAATACATAATCAGTAACTTAGAATTTGAGCTGTATTTTGGTGAGTGTAAGAAAAATGATCAATGCGAGTCTCTGGCGAGTATTTATCACTTTTCGATACGAGCCAACAAACAGCTGAAATATTAAGTTACTAAAGCATGTAATGTTTTTATCATATAAACTGTTTAAATAATATAATTTACCTGAATCCCAATGGAAACAACAGTTAACGACTGCTGCCGTCAAAATACACAATGGAGGATTGTTTGTCAAGGGAAGTAACTTTGGCAAAAAATGTTTTCGGCCGTTAAATATATAACTATCGATAAGAAATGTAAAATATTTTATTTTGATAAGGCCTTGAATTCCTAAATCCATAAATATAAAATATAAATATTTATATGTGTAGTTGAAATGGATGATTCAAGTCGTTGAGCAATAGCACGTGTACCCAACTAGCATAATACAGCAGTCGGGTGGAAAATATTAGGATAGCAGGAAGTAGCTGTGTTTGTAGAGTTGAAACATTTGTTGCATGATAAATAATTATAATAATGAGTCAAGTTATATGAATAATGACTAAATAGATAGATAGTTAAATCCTTACGATTCAAATATGGTTTAGTTGTTTTGTGGATTTATTGAGATGTAGGTGATGAGCAATTATTTATTTCTATTCTAAAGCAGCGTTTTACAATTTGTATTGCTATTGTGACATAAACCAGTCGAATAAAGCTATACATTAGCAACATTATTAAACGCATTTCGATATTGAAAGGTACTTAACTTAAGATATAACATTGAACTTTAAAAGTGTAAACTATGATGCTCGGCACATTCTCGTTTTGTTGTAACATGTAGACGTTTTTACAGGTAGAATATGTGTATTATGTAACATGTGTGCTATGTAACTCTCCCGAAATAGAAGAGGAATGTATGTTATTATGAAATGTTCGTACTAAAACGATTTTCACGTAATCAGTAGCTTTTCGAAAGTCTTAATGGTAACTGTAATAGCCTAGTTATGTTTATTATAGAATATGTGTATAAAATGTTTAATAACATTTTTCCATGTTTAAATCATTGATACATTAATAGAATCTCAATATAGCATATTTTTGTGGAAATTTAACTATGTTGTAGTACTTATAATTATCACTATTTTAACTGTTCAACAATATAAACAAATGAGAAAAAAATGATCCTATAAAAACCACAGCAATCAAACGCAATGGCACAGTAGGTCCGCACTGCACCACAAACAGAAATATATTGAGGATCTTAAACGAATTCCCATTTCATATAAGATTTATGAGTTATGAATTATTTTAATTTCAACAAGCCTTTTGGCGAGTTAAAATTAAAAATATTTCATTACGAGTTTCATAAATCTTATATGGAATGGGAACGAGTTTAATATCCTCTTTATCACATGACATTGCAATCAAATTAGTAAAAATTAATTCGGATGGACATAGAACCGCGTCGACGTCAGACACACTTTAGCGCCAAAACGTCATAAAATATGTGACGTCGTAACGTCGCGTCTCACGCATAACGTCGCGTATAAAATATCTCTTCACAAAATAGCAGTTTGCGCCAACTTTTTAACAAACCAACAACAATGTTTTGTACAAACCAACAGCAAAGTTTCGTATAAATGTGCATTATTTTTATAAGCTGTCACAAATATTAAGATCTGGGTGAATTTGTAATAAATAAAATAGTTTCAGTTAATAAACTTGCGTAGTGTTACAGGTTTAACTCAACCAATCAAAATCGTTCCAGGTTGTATGACACGTGTGTCATACAATAGACACTGATAACAAGGGACGTTATGTGATAAAAGCATATTTAAAATGTCAACGAAAATGACAATATGTTACCTAAAGAGGGTGAAGACAGGGGTAGCTGGAGCTTTCATCCTAACACACAGGACTTCCTAAGCAGAATGGTCCTCTCACTACTGACCATTAACACCGCCCATGGAAAAACTGACCTATGTTAACGTAATGTCCTAATGCATGACAAGTGAATTGAATTGAATTGGATGTTATAGTCGCACCAATAGCTGAGGTCATATGTCGATTTTCCGGTGGAGGAAGACCCCAGGTGCCCCTCCGGGCTATTTTCATGCACCGGTGGGCACCTGGGTAGAACCACCGAAGTTCCGCAAGCCAGCTGGATAGCTTTCTCAAATAAAGATTCCTAGGCCCACGAGGGATCGAACCTAAAGCGGTGACTCTAACCACTCGGCCACGGACGCCCCTTAATGCATGACAAGAAATGCTACGGCATTTCCTTGCATCATAATGAATGCTAGTGCATTACAATAAATGTTAGTGCATTACATTGCATCATAATGAATGCTAGTGCATTACAATGAATGTTAGTGCAACACAATGAATGCTAGTGCATCACCATAAATGTTAGTGCATTACATTGCATCATAATGAATGCTAGTGCATTACAATGAATGTTAGTGCAACACAATGATGCTAGTGCATCACAATGATGCAAATGCAGCACAATGAATATTAGTACATCACTATGAATGAATGTTAGTGCATCCAAATGGATGTATTGCATCACAATGAATGGGAGTGCAACACAATGAATGCCAGTGCATCACAATGATGCAAGTGCAGCACAATAAATGCTAGTGCATCACAATGAATATTAGTGCATCACTATGAATGGTAGTGCATCCAAATGAATGTAGTGTATCACAATGAATGTGAGTGCATCACAATGAATATTAGTGCATCGCAATGAATTAGAGTACTAATTAAACTACAAACACCCATCCTTCTATATTTTGAACTGTTTAACATAAAGAGGTTTGGTCCCTGGATTTTTAAGCCCTATGCTCAACCTGTTTATTTTCATTTGAATTGTATTTCTATTCTGATATTACAGTTGTCTGTGTTTTGATCGCACACACTAAGGCCAAAAAAAAACAACCTGTGTTTCTGGTTACTCAGCTGAAAAAAATAGGGTAGGTAGGTAGGTAGGTATATGTTTTAATTAATTTTATTTTTGTTGCCCATGTGGGTTGGACGATGTTAAAGGTATCTTTAACTTTGTCATGTAGTTAATTTGTAGTGATTTTGCAAGGAGAAAAGGAAAATAACCTCATGATATCTAACTTGTTTTTTTTTAATAAAATAAATTGAAAACAAATATTTTCTGTCATTATGAGTTTATTTGTTGACGGACGGCAGACGGAGTGACATGCAAAAAGTGATCACAATAGCTCCGACCCTACGAGTTCATCCTTACATGTGGCTGTGAAAGATTGAGTTTTATCATTTACTGAGGCTGGGTGGTACTGGAAGAACAAATCTGCAGAAAGCATGTCATGATTAATGTTTTTCATAAACTTCTGCTCTGTCCCATGGCTGCATTTTCCAGTTCTAATAGCCAAAACGGAAGCGCAGTGCACCATGGAGGCGGCTAAGTTTAAGCGCATGTTTCGTACTCAATATATTCGTGCATTACCGATTCGTACCCATTTTTTTGTCCTTCTTTTATTATTTTTGTTTGATAAACTGTAGGGTCTGCGTCAAAAAATAGGGAAGGTCGGGTAACCAGAAACACAGGTATTTTTTTCTGGCCTAAATTAAAATGTAGACCGAATATAGTTTGATTGTCTTTGTTTTTTATTTTACTAACTCTGCAGAATAGTTTTGTTGATCGGCATTTAAAACTATACGGAGCAAAAATAAAAAACCTTTTTCTTTCCCTTATTGTATAGATAGCAAAACAGGAAATAATAAATGATGTGTATAGCAAAAAAAGATCGACCACCACCAGCAGTACAAACAAAAGTGTTTTTGAAAAGTTCAGCACACAAAGGAGTTATTCCCCTGTTTCTTAAACCATGCATTTTGGTAAAGACATAAAATCTACAAACATTATCTCAAGTTGTCCAAGACAATATTTTCTATAGGTTGATTTGAAAAAAAATCACAGAAAAACACAAAACCAACTGCGTAATTAGCAGCTTTTGATTATCAAACATCATCAAATTACCTCCCGTTAGGGTTTCATAACATCCATAAAAGAGTATTGCCTGACAAAATTTGAAACTGTTTAAATGAATATTTAGTACTCTTCGAAGTGTGCTTGAAAACGTCAAACATTCTTTAACTAAAACGCTGTTCCAGCTGTCCTACGCCCTCAAAACTGGCCTATGGGAATACCATCGAACCATATTTAATTATGATTCTATCCTCTGTAGTAAGTGTCTAAATCAACTATTACAAAGATTCTTATTTTACAAAAAAGCATTGCACGCTGGATTTTGATAAAACCTTTACATACACCTTCTGCAAACATTGTCAATGAGTTAAATTGGATGTCATTTGAAACAAGATGTAAATTTCAAGTAGTTGTTTTAGTTTATAAAGCAATTCATAATCTTACATCAAAATACAGTAAATTAATAACATTTTCTGAAAATAACAGATATAATTTAAGAGCATGCATTAAACATGACATTAAACATCCTAGACCTAAATCCGAATATTTAAAACAATATTTTCCTATGTTGCCAACTTGCCATGCGCACTTGGAATTCAATACCAGAAAATATGCTGACTTCTGTTTCTATTTATGCTTTCAAGTACAATTAATAGCTGTTTCTATTTCAAGATAACAGGTGTTCTGCTCAAATTGTTGTGTTAATAGCGAATACTTGTTTTGTATGCCTGCTTGTTACATAGTATTAATGTTATGTTTTGATATTGTTTAATAGTTGCTGTTGTTATTAGAAGGCCTCATGGAAGATAAGAGTTGTGCAATTGATTGTATAATCTAGAGTTGTACCTTCATGAAATAATTATTATTATTATAACGGGGTACTATTTTTGTGAGTATAGTTGGACTTATACGCTATTATTTTCGCATAGGCCGTAATGTTAGCTCTACACGGTATAACAATTTCCCTAATTCTCGATGATAGTTCACATATCCATTAAAATGTCTATACCTCCATGCAAAAGACAAAAATAGCAACAAAACCAATGACGACAACTGCTCTAAATAGCACCATTTGGCTCAAAATGAAAGCAGATGACCTATCTGGAGAAAATAGCCTAACCACACCTCGTTATGCTTTTAATCTAACTTTATAAAACGTAGTGCCAGTCTGCACTCTGATGACAGATTTCTTTTCTTCTTGCATCCATATCTTAGGAAATCTATTTTCAATTCAACAACAGTAAATCTACATACCTCCTTCAATCGCTTACTCAATGACGCAGTCCCAAATAACAACACTGATGGTACTACTTTCGAGAGTACGACCATTTTCAACTTTTGACCTCTCTGGTTACCGGTCCAAGTCCAAGTTCTGCACGCACAGAAACAAACAACAATTACAAAGATAAATATATATGTGTTAATGGAAAAACTTGATCTATTAATGCCATACAATCCCTGTGATAAGAAAAGATAACAAGATTGATTGGATGTTATATAAATCATAAAGTAAAATGTCTTATTAAATCTATTGATTACTGAAACAATGGCTTTAAGTTTCTTCTGCAGTTCTACCAACCGGTATTGTCATTCTGATGACATTACGTGATTGTCTCATTGTTACGTAGCGGTACCGCATGGGACCGGCTCAGTGATGAAAACTAATATTTAAAGTAGCTTAATAGTATATTCTCTTAAATTCAAATTATCTCATTCACCGGTAATAATTGACTTAAATAAGTGCCATACTTTGTAAAATAGAATAAACTGCGAAAATGTTGCATCAATTAGTTTTGGCTAGAGTGATTTCCCTTTGATAAAACCGTTATTTTAAAAAGCGCATATAGACCATTTCATTATAACAGCATGAAAGGATTATTTCTTTAACTAATTTGGTTATAAATACAGCTAGATTGCCGTGTGTCTCTTTAACATATTTAGCTAGAATGCTCCTTATTGTATACAATTATAGCAAAATAAAATAAACAACTTCACACGTTTATAACCAACTACTACACAGTGGATAGTACGGTGGAGTGGAATTCAGGAAGATTAAGGTTGAAGCCGGATGTACACCGGGCGGTCCGGTGTATCGAAGTCTACCCTGCGGGCGTACATCGGGCGGTCCAGAGTTTCTAAGTATATCCTGCGGACGCACACTGGGCGGTCCAGTGCATCGGAGTCTACCCTGAGGACGTACACCGGGCAGTCCATTGTATCGAAGCCTACCATGCGGACGTACACCGGGCGGTCCATTGTACCGAAGTCTAACCTGCGGACGTACACCGGGCGGTCCAGTGTATCGAAGTCTACCATGCGGACGTGCACCCAGCGGTCCATTGTATCGAAGTCTACCCTGCGGACGTTCACCGGGCGGTCCAGTGTATCGAATTCTACCCTGCGGATGCACACCGGGCGGTCCGGTGTATCGCAGTCTATCCTGCAGACGTACACCGGGCGGTCCGGTGTATCTAAGTATATCCTAGGGACGCACACCGAGCGGTCCATTGTATCGAATTCTACCCTGCGGATGCACACCGGGCGGTCCGGTGTATCGCAGTCTATCCTGCAGACGTACACCGGGCGGTCCGGTGTATCTAAGTATATCCTAGGGACGCACACCGGGCGGTCCAGTGTATCGAATTCTACCCTGCGGACGTACACCGGGCGGTCCATTGTATCGAAGTCTACATGCGGACGTACACCGGGCGTCCAGTGTACCGAAGTCTACCCTGCGGACGTACAACGAGCGGTCCATTGTATCGAAGTCTACCCTGCGGACGTATACCGGGCAGTCCAGTATGGCGAAGTCTACGCTGCGGACGTACACCGTGCGGTACAGTGTATCGAAGTCTACCCTGCGGACATACAGCGGGCGGTACAGTGCATCGAAGTCTACCCTGCGGACGTATACCGGGCGGTCCAGTGTAGCGAAGTCTACCCTGCGGACGTATACCGGGCGGTCCAGTGTATCGCAGTCTACCCTGCGGACGTATACTGGGCGGTCCAGCGTATCGCAGTCTACTCTGCGGACGTATACCGGGCGGTCAAGCGTATCGCAGTCTACCCTGAGAACGTATACCGGGAGGTCCAGTGTATCGCAGTCTACCCTGCGGACGTATACCGGGAGGTCCAGCGTATCGCAGTCTACCCTACGGACGTATACCGGGCGGTCCAGCGTATCGCAGTCTACTCAGCGGACGTATACCGGGCGGTCCAGAGTCTACCCTGCGAACGTATACCGGGAGATCCAGTGTATCGCAGTCTACCCTGCGGACGTATACCGGGCGGTCCAGCGTATCGCAGTCTACCCTGCGGACGTATACCGGGCGGTCCAGCGTATCGCAGTCTACCCTGCGAACGTATACCGGTAGGTCCAGCGTATCGCACTCTACCCTGCGGACGTATACCGGGAGGTCCAGCGTATCGCAGTCTACCCTGCGGACGTATACCGGGCGGTCCAGCGTATCGCAGTCTACTCAGCGGACGTATACCGGGCGGTCCAGAGTCTACCCTGCGAGCGTATACCGGGAGGTCCAGTGTATCGAATTCTACCCTGCGGACGTATACCGGGCTGTTCAGCGTATCGCAGTCTACCCTGCGGACGTATACCGGGCGGTCCAGCATATCGCAGTCTACCCTGCGGACGTATACCGGGCGGTCCAGCGTATCGCAGTCTACCCTGCGGACGTATACCGGGCAGTCCAGTGTCTACCCTGCGAACGTATACCGAGAGGTTCAGTGTATCGAAGTCTACCCTGCGGACGTATACCGGACTGTTCAGCATATCGCAGTCTACCCTGCGGACACGCAATGCAATCTAAGCGTGCAATCTAAGCGTTAGTAAGAGCAGAGCCGGTTTTTGAAATCCTATGTATGTTCTCTCCCTCTATCTCTCTCTCTCTCGTTCTGTCTCTGTTAATAACATATGATATGTTGATGAGCCGTTAACCAACATTCTTTTCATAAATTAACATAACGACTTAGTTAATAGAATGCATGTAAACTCATCTCCATTTGATGTATGAGTCGACTACGGAAGACTGAACTTAAACCGGTTTCCGCTAATACTTCAAACGACAAAATAACAGGACACTAGTTTATAATTAATTACAAATAAATATTGCCAGTTTCGTAATTTTGATAAACGAGTACATTATTATTAATCAAAGATGGGAGCTATAAAGATGTTAGTTTTAAATTTCGCATTGGCCTATTCCATTATAAGTGTCGCCATGGCTGCCAGATCAATCGGTAAGTTAATTTTCGAATATTTAATTATTATTTGCAGAGTCATGCTTTTGATTATTTGAGTAATATACACTCAGTACATTTAAAAACATTTTTGATTTTCGATTATTTTTAGTCTGCTGGTTTTTTGTTCAAATC
This sequence comes from Cyrtodaria siliqua, assembly GCA_037043455.1. Classification (NCBI taxonomy): domain Eukaryota; kingdom Metazoa; phylum Mollusca; class Bivalvia; order Adapedonta; family Hiatellidae; genus Cyrtodaria; species Cyrtodaria siliqua. The sequence continues at coordinate 63,318 of JAWPHD010008121.1, forward strand.
AAGATTGTATTTTATGTTAGTACAAAAGTCTCTTAGTCCAAAGGGTTAACCTATTGCGATAAGCAATTTCAAAGATATGCACTACTTCTTTCAGTTAAAACACCTTTTGCACGGGGATTTCAATTCAATCATTAGAAATTCAAAAATAACGAGTGTTGCGTTTTCATATGCACTGAGTATACAATTAATGTTGCTACAGTTTAACTCTTTGCAACATATGCAAGATCTATTTTCAAGGCAGACCAAAAAAATATATATATATTCTAGTATAATAGAAAAGAAAGAGAAAAGTGGAAAATTAAGCATTCATCAATTTCGAAACAAAAATGAACCTCCATGATATAACTGTTCCCAGCATATGGAGGTTGGCGAGCTTTAGACGTGATTAAATGTTTATTTTTTGTCACAATGTTCCGATGATTAGTAAGAAAACATCTCATCTATGTTGGTTTGACACTGCGATTGTTGTGCTTTGGTGTCTATATATTCTCATATATAATGCCTTGCGTTACAGGGGGATGGGAGTTGACACATTTTGATATACAAACACGGCCGGAAAATAAGTTCTGGAGCTCGATTTTAACTACCGATTCCACAAACATTGCAATCAAGTTTAAGCTAGTTTCACAGACGCCTGAAGTTCCAGAATTCACACTGGATGAGAAAACGGGAAAACTGTTGAGCATGGCTTCTTTTGATTACGAAACGCATAACAAATACGTGTTGTTGATCAGGTAATATAACACTCTACATCAACTTGGTTTGCCCTTTCGTATTCCGATGATAACATACATTGACAATTCATGCACGCAAAACATTGAATTAGAATTGAATTGATTTTATTGTCGCACCGGTGCAACAGCTAAGGTCATATAACGACATTCCAACTTCAAGATCTCCTCCAGGGGACATTTGGGTAGAACCACTGATGTTCCGTAAGCCAGATGGATAGCTTCCTCGCGGGGATGCGCACGTGATTTTGTCACGACTGCCACCCCTAAACTCACCCCTGCACCTCAAATCCCCAACCGCTCCCACAAGGGTTGACAAGGAAATGTATATTCACATTAACATAATCATTTAAATCTCCATTTTCAAAAAAACATTTTGTCAAGTCATGACAATTCATTTAGCACATAATACAGTAAATCATATTTTAGAGCCCACTAAGGGAAAAGCATGGTCCCTTAATAGACGTGGTCTGTTAACATGGTTAATACACGGGCATTTTAATTTAAAATAATAGAAATGGGAACTTATAATATGATCTTTTAAAGCAGGTGCTTCCTTAACAGTGGTGTTCTCTTGCGCAGGTGGATGTATTATGTCGTTTTGCGCTTTTCCCAGACCTGTTGATAGTATCTAAATCGTATAACAATGAAAGGCTTATTAAAATCAAATAGTTGACCTGTATTTTAAATGGCTGTTTAAAGTGTCTGTTATGCAGTACCAAATTAAACAAACACTTTCAAGTTCATTGGCCCTTGAGATATCATTTTAAACTAAACGCAGCTAATTCATACTTCTGCATTCTACTGTTAGCGTGTTGTAACATTTTTGTTTGATTGATTTGCTTGCATTTCATCTCAAGCGTAGCAAAGCTGATGTAGAAACATTTGACATATACATATAGAAAAATGATTTAGAATCATGATATAGACACACTACCAATTTTGACACAAGTAAGTATTATATGAGAGTCTGGTGATAAGTGTCATATGAGTCTGATGGTAAGTATCATACGAGTCTGATGAGAAGTATCATACGAGACTGATGATAAGTATCATACGAGTCTGATGATAAGTATAATATGAGTCTGATGATAAGTATCATGTGAGTCTGATGAGACGTAGCATACGATACTGATTATAAGTATCATACGAGTCCTATGATAAGTAAAATACGAGTTTGATGATAAGTATAATATGAGTCTGATGATCAGCAGCATATGAGTCTGACGATAAGTATAATATGAGTCTGATTATAAGTATCATATGAGACTGATTATAAGTATCATTCGAGTCTGTTGATAAGTATCATACGAGTCTGATGATAAGTATCATACGAGTTTGATGATAAGTATCATATGAGAATGATAATAATAAGTATCAAGTGAGTCTGCTGACAAGTATAATACGAGTCTGATGATAAGTATCATTTGAGTCTGATGATAAGTATAATACGAGTTTGATGGTAAGTATCATATGAGAATGATGATAAGTATCATATGAGTCTGATGATAAGTTTTATATGGGTCTGATTATAAATATATTATGAGTCTGATAAGACGTATCATATGAGTCTGCACATAGGTATAATATGAGTCTGATGATAAGTATCATATGCGTCTGATGATAAGTATTATATGAGTCTGATTATTAATATAATATGAGTCTGGTGATAAGTGTCATACGAGTCTGATGATAAGTATCATATGAGTCTAATGATGTGAGTCTGATGATAAGTATTATATGAGTCTGATGATAAGTATAATATGAGTCTGGTGATAAGTGTCATACGAGTCTGATGATAAGTATCATATGAGTCTGATGATAAGTATAATATGAGTCTGGTGATAAGTGTCATACGAGTATGATGATAAGTATCATATGAGTCTGATGATAAGTATAATATGAGTCTGGTGATAAGTGTCATACGAGTCTGATGATAAGTATCATATGAGTCTGGTGATAAGTGTCATACGAGTCTGATGATAAGTATCATATGAGTCTGATGATAAGTATAATATGAGTCTGGTGATAAGTGTCATACGAGTCTGATGATAAGTATCATATGAGTCTAATGATGTGAGTCTGATGATAAGTATTATATGAGTCTGATGATATGAGTCTGATGATATGTCTTAAATGGGTCTAATGATAAGTATCATATGAGTCTGATGATATGAGTCTGATGATAAATATCATATGAGTCAGATGATAAGTATTATATGAGTATGATGATATGAGTCTGATGATAAATAACATACGAGTCCGAAGATATGTATCATACGAGTATGATGATAAGAATCATATGAGTCTGATGATGAGTTCTGATAATCAGCATCATATGAGTCGGATCATATGAATCTGATGATAAGTATTATATGAGTATGGTTATAATTAGTACATGAGTCTGATGATAAGTATCATACGAATCAGATGATGAGTATCATATGAATCTGATGATACGTGTCTTTTGATAAGTATCATATTAGTTCGATGATAAGTATCATATGAGTAGTATTATATGAGTTTGATGATATATATCATATAAGTCTTATAATAAGTATCATATGAGTCTGATGATATGAGTCTGATGTTAAATATCATATGAGTCAGATGATAAGTATTATATGAGTATGATGATATGAGTCTGATGATAAATAACATACGAGTCCGAAGATATGTATCATACGAGTATGATGATAAGAATCATATGAGTCTGATGATGAGTTCTGATAATCAGCATCATATGAGTCGGATCATATGAATCTGATGATAAGTATTATATGAGTATGGTTATAATTAGTACATGAGTCTGATGATAAGTATCATACGAATCAGATGATGAGTATCATATGAATCTGATGATACGTGTCTTTTGATAAGTATCATATTAGTTCTATGATAAGTATCATATGAGTAGTATTATATGAGTTTGATGATCAGTATCATACATGTCTTATGATAAACATCATATGAGTCTGATGATAAGTGCTATATGAGTCTGATGATATGAGTCTGATGGTATGTATCAAATGAGTGTGATGATAAGTATCATATGAATCAGATGATCAGTATTATATGAGTCTGATGATAATTATTATATGAGTCTGATGATATGATTCTGATGATAATCATCATATGATTCTGATGATAAGTTTTATATGAGTCTGATGATAAGCATCATACGAATTTGATGATAAATATCATATGAGTGTGATAATTAGGAGTATATGAGTCTGATTATTATGTTTAAATGAGTCTGATGATAAGCATAATATGAGTCTGATGATAAGTACTTTTTGAGTCAGATGATAAGTATCATATGAGTCTAACGATAATTCTCATATGAGTCTGATGATAATTATTTTTTTAGTTAGATGATAAGTATCATATGAGTCTGACGAAAAGTATCATAAGAGTCCGATGATAAGTATTATATGTGTCTGTTGATCAGTATCATATGTGTCTGATCATAAGCATCATATGCTTTTGATGATAAGTATTATATGAGTCTGATGATAAGTATTATAGGAGTCTGATGATGAGTATTATATTACTTGTATTATAAGAGTCTGACGATAAGTAGTATATGAGTCTGATGGTATGAATAATTTGATAAGTATCATATGAGTCTGACGATAAGTATTAAATGAGTCTGATGATAAGTATTATATGAGTCTGATGATAAGCATCATATGAGTCTTATGATAAGTATAATATGAGTCTGATTATATGAGGCTGATGATATATATCAAATGAGTCTGATCATAAGTATCATATGAATCTGATGATAAGAATTATAGGAGTCTGATGATATATATCAAATGAGTCTGATAATAAGTATCATATCAGTTTGATGATCAGTGTCATATGAGTCTGATAATATGAGTCTGATGATAAGTATTATATGATTCTGATGATATGATCTGATGATATGTATCAAATGAGTCTGATGCTACGTATCATATGAGTTTGATGATCAGTATTATATGAGTCTGATGATAATTATCATATGAGTCTAATAATATGAGTCTGATAATATGTATCAAATGAGTTTGATGATAAGTATCATATGATTCTGATGATAAGTATCATATGAGTCTGATGATATGAGTATGTTATAAGTATTATATGAGTCTGATGCTTTGAGTCTAATGATAAGTATCATATGAATCTGATGATAAATAGCATATGAGTCTGAAAATAATTATCATATGAGTCGGATGATAAGTATAATTCGAATATGATGATAAGTATTATATTAGTATGATGATTAGTATTATATGTGTGTGATGATCAGTATCATATGTTTCTAATGATAAATATCATATGGGTCTCATGATAATCATTATATCAGTCTGATTAAATGAGGCTCATGATAAGTATCAAATGAGTCTGATGATAAGTATCATATGAATCTGATGATATTATAAGTCGTATAACAAATATTATATGAGTCTGATGATAAGTATCATATGAATCAGATGATAAGTATTATATGAGTATGATGATATGAGTCTGATGATAAATATCATATGAGTCAGATGATAAGTATTATATGAGCATAATGATATGAGTCTGATGATAAATAACATACGAGTCCGAAGATATGTATCATATGAATCTGATGATAAGTATCATACGAGTCTGATGATAAGTATCATATGAGTCTGATGATAAGTCATATGTGTCTGATGATAAGTCATATGTGTCTGATGATAAGTATTATATGAGTCTGATTTTATGAGGCTGATGATATGTATCAAATGAGTCTGATGATAAGTATCATATAAATCTGATGATAAGTATTATAGGAGTCTGATGATATATATCAAATGAGTCTGATAATAAGTATCATATCAGTTTGATGATCAGTATCATATGAGTCTGATAATATGAGTCTGATGATAAGTATTATATGAGTCTGATGATATGAATCTGATGATATGTATCAAATAAGTCTGATGATACGTATCATATGAGTTTGATGATCAGTATCATATGAGTCTGATGATAACTATCATATGAGTCTAATAATATGAGTCTGATGATATGTATCAAATGAGTTTGATGATAAGTATCATATGATTTTGATGATAAGTATCATATGAGTCTGTTGATATGAGTATGATATAAGTATTATATGAGTCTAATGCTATGAGTCTGATGATATGTATCAAATTAGTCGGATGATAAGTATCATATGAGTCTGAAAATAATTACCATATGAGTCGGATGATAAGTACAATTCGAATCTGATGATAAGTATTATATGTGTGTGATGATCAGTATCATTTGTGTCTGATGATAAACATCATATGATTCTGATGATAAGTATTATATGAGTATGGTGATTATTCGTATATGAGTCTGATGATAAGTATCATATGAGTCTGATGATAAGTATCATATGAGTCTTATGATAAGAGTCATACGAGTCTGATGATAAATAACACACGAGACTGATGTTGTGTATCATACGAGTATGATGATAAGTATCATATGAGTCTAATGATGAGTTCTGACGATCAGCATCATATGAGTCTGATCATATGAATCTGATGATAAGTATTATATGAGTATGGTTATAATTAGTACATGAGACTGATGGTAAGTATCATACGAGTCTGATGATAAGAATCATTCGAGTCTGATGATAAGTACCATACGAGCCTGATGATATGTATCATACGAGTCTGATGATCAGTATCATATGAGTCTTATTATAAGTGTCATACGAGTCATATGATAAGTATCATATGAATCTGATTATAGGTATTTTTTGAGTCTGATGTGTAGGTATCATGTGAGAAGTATTATATGAGTTTGATGATCAGTATCATACGTGTCTGACGATAAGCATCATCTGAGTCTGATCATATGAATCTGATGGTATGTATCAAATGAGTGTGATGATAACTATCATATGAATCAGATGATCAGTATAATATGAGTCTGACGATAAGTACTATATGATTCTGATGATATGATTCTGATGATAAGCATCATAAGAGTCTGATTATAAGTATTATATGAGTTTGATGATAAGCATCATACGAATCTGATGATAAATATCATATGAGTCTGATTATCAGCAGTATATGAGTCTGATGATTATTTTTAAATGAGTATGATGACAAGTATCATATGAGTCTGCTGATAAGTATTTTTTTCGTCAGATGATAAATATCATATGAGTCTAACGATAAGTCTCATATGAGTCTAATGATAAGTATTTTTTGAATCAGATGATAAGTATCATATGAGTCTGACGATAAGTATCATATGAGTCCGATGATAAGTATTATATGTGTCTGATGATAAGTATCGTATGTGTCTGATCACAAGCATCATATGATTCTGATGGTAAGTATTATATGAGTCTGATGATAAGTATTATATGAGTCTGATGATGAGTATTATATGATTTGTATTATATGAGTCTGACGATAAGTAGTATATGAGTCTGACGGTATGAGTAATATGATAAGTGTCATATGAGTCTGACGATAAGTATTAAATGAGTCTGTTTATAAGTATTATATGAGTCTGATGATAAGCATCATATGAGTCTCATGATAAGTATTATATGAGTCTGATTATATGAGGCTGATGATATGTATCAAATGAGTCTGATGATAAGTATCATATCAATCTGATGATAAGTATTATAGGAGTCTGATGATATATATCAAATGAGTCTTATAATAAGAATCATATCTGTTTGATGATCAGTAACATAGGAGTCTGATAATATGAGTCTGATGATAAGTATTATATGAGTCTGATGATATGAATCTGATGATATGTACCAAATGAGTCTGATGATACGTATCATATGAGTTTGAGTTTGATGATCAGTATCATATGAGTCTGATGATAATTACCTTATAAGTCTAATAGTATGAGTCTGATGATATGTATCAAAAGAGTTTGATGAGAAGTATCATATGATTTTGATGATAAGTACCATATGAGTCTGTTTATATGAGTATGATATAAGTATTATATGAGTCTGATGCTATGAGTCTGATGATATGTATCAAATGAGTCTAATGATAAGTATTATATGATTCTGATGATAAGTATTATATGTGTCTGATGATAAGCATCATATGAGTAAGACGATAAGTATTATATGTGTCTGATGATCAGTATCATATGTGTCTGATGATAAACATCATATGATTCTGATGATAAGTATTATATGAGTCTCATGATATGTATCAAATGAGTCTGATGATAAGTATCATATGAGTCTGATGATAAGTATCATATGATTCTGATGATAAGTATTATATGATTCTGATGATAAGTATTATATGTGTCTGATGATAAGCATCATATGATTCTGATCATAAGTATTATATGTGTCTGATGATAAGAATCATATGATTCTGATGATAAGTATTATATAAGTCTCATGATATGTATCAAATGAGTCTGATGATAAGTATCATATGAGTCTGATGATAAGTATCATATGATTCTGATGATAAGTATTATATGATTCTGATGATAAGTATTATATGTGTCTGATGATAAGCATCATATGATTCTGATCATAAGTATTATATGTGTCTGATGATAAGAATCATATGATTCTGATGATAAGTATCATATGAGTCTGATGATATGTATTATATGAGTCTGATTATAAGTATCATATGAGTTTGATGTTCGGTATCATATGCGTCTAATAATATGAGTCTGATAATATGTATCGAATGAGTTTGATAACAAGTATCATATGAGTCTGATGATAAGTATCATATGATTCTGATGATAAGTATTATATGATTCTGATGATAAGTATTATATGTGTCTGATGATAAGCATCATATGATTCTGATCATAAGTATTATATGTGTCTGATGATAAGAATCATATGATTCTGATGATAAGTATAATATGAGTCTGATGATAAGTATCATATGATTCTGATGATAAGTATCATATGATTCTGATGATAAGTATTATATGTGTCTGATGATAAGCATCATATGATTCTGATCATAAGTATTATATGTGTCTGATGATAAGAATCATATGATTCTGATGATAAGTATAATATGAGACTGATTATAAGTATCATATGATTCTGATGATAAGTATCATATGAGTCTGATGATAACTATTATATGAGTTGTATTATATGAGTCTGATGATAAGTATAATATGATTCTGATGGTATGAGTCAGATGATAAGTGTCATATGAGTCTGGTTGCAAGTATTATATGAGTCTGATGATATGAGGCTGAAGATATGTATCAAATAAGTCTGTTGATTTGTATCATATGAATCTGATTATAAGTATCATATGAGTCAGATGATATGAGGCTGAAGATATGTATATCAAACGAGTCTGATGATTTGTATCATATGAATCTGATTATAAGTATCATATGAGTCAGATGATAAGTTTCATAGGAGTCGGATAATATGAGTCTGATGATAAGTATTAGATGAGTCTGATGATATGAGTCTGATGATATGTATCAAATGAATCTGATTATAAGTATCGTATGAGTCAGATGATATGAGGCTGAAGATAAGTATATCATACGAGTCTGATGATTTGTATCATATGAATCTGATTATAAGTATCATATGAGTCAGATGATACTAGTCTGATGATTTGTATCATATGAATCTGATTATAAGTATCATATGAGTCAGATGATAAGTTTCATAGGAGTTGGATAATATGAGTCTGATGATATGTATAAATTGAGTCTGATGATATGTATTAGATGAGTCTGATGATATGAGTCTGATGATATGTTTCAAATGAGTCTGAAGATACGTATCATATGAGTTTGGTAATCGGTATTATATGAGTCTCATGATACGTATCACTTGAGTCTGATAATATGAATCCGGTGAGATGTATAAAATAAGTTTGATGATAAGTATCATATGAGTCTCATGATAAGTATTATATGAGTCTGATGGTATGAGTCTGATATAAGTATTATATGAGTCTGATGATATGAGTGTGATGATATATATCAAATGAGTGTGATGATAAGTATCATATGAATCTGATTATAAGTATTATATGGTTCTGATGATAAGTATTATATAAGTCTGATAATATGAGTCTGATGATAAGTATCATATGAGTCTGATAAATTGAGTCTCATGATATGTATCAAATGAGTTTGATGATAAGTATCATATGAGTCTGATGACAAGTATTATAGGCGTCTGATGAGTATGGTATAAGTATTATATGAGTCTGATGCTATGAGTTTGATGATATGTATCAAATGAGTCTGATGATAAGTTCATATGAATCTGATGATAAATATCATATGAGTCTGATAATATTTATCATATGACTCGGATGATAAGTATAATATGAATCTGATGATAAGTATTATATGCGTCTGATGATAAGTATTATATGAGTCTGATGATAAGTATTATATAAGTCTGATGATATGAGTCTGATGATAAATATCATATGAGTCTGATAATAAGTAAGTATTATATAAGACTGATGATATGTATCAAATGAGTTTGATGATATGTATCATATGAGTCTGATGATAAGTATCATATGAGTCTGATGATATGAGTATGATATAAGTATTATATAAGTCTGATCATATGAATATATGATGATAATTAGTATTATATGAGTCAGATGATAAGTATAATATGAATCTGATGATAGGAATTATATGAGTCTGATGATAAGTATTATATGAGTCCCTATGATAAGTATTATATAAGTCTGATGATATGAGTCTGATGATAATTATCAGATGAGTCTGATGATAAGTATCATATGAGTCTGATGATAAGTATCATATGAGTCTGATGATAAGTATTATATAAGTCTGATGATATGTATCAAATGATGTTGATGATAAGTATCATATGCTGATGATAAGTATCATTTGAGTCTGATGATAAGTATCATATGAGTCTGATAATATGAGTCTGATGATATGTATCAAATGAATTTGATGATAATTATCATATGAGTCTGATGATATGTATCCTATTAGTTTGATGATAGGAGTCTGATAATAAGTATCATATTTGTCTGATAATAGGAGTTTGGTGATAAGTATCATATGAGTCTGATGATACGTATCATATGAGTCTGATAATATGAGTCTGATGATATGTATCAAATGAGTTTGATGATAAATATCATATGAGTCTGATGATAAGTATCATATGAATCTGATGACATGTATTATATACGTATGATGAAATGAGTCTGATGACAAGTATATCATATGAGTCTGATGATGAGTTTCATATGAATCTGATGATAAGTATCATATGAGTCTGATGATAAGTATCATATGAGTCTGATAATATGAGTCTGATGATATGTATCAAATGAGTTTGATGATAAGTATCATATGAGCCTGATGATGAATATTATATGAGTCTGATGATATAGTCTGATATAAGTATTATATGAGTCTGATAATATGAGTCTGAGGATAAGTAACATATGAGTCTGATGACATGTATTATATACGTCTGATGATATGAGTCTGATGACAAGTATATCATATGAGTCTGATGATGAGTTTCATATGAATCTGATGATAAGTATCATATGAGTCTGATAATATGAGTCTGATGATATGTATCAAATGAGTTTGATGATAAGTATCATATGAGTCTGATGATAAGTATCATATGAGTCTGATAATATGAGTCTGATGATATGTATCAAATGAGTTTGATGATAAGTATCATATGAGCCTGATGATGAATATTATATGAGTCTGATGATATAGTCTGATATAAGTATTATATGAGTCTGATAATATGAGTCTGATGATAAGTATCATATGAGTCTGATGACATGTATTATATACGTCTGATGATATGAGTCTGATGACAAGTATATCATATGAGTCTGATGATGAGTTTCATATGAATCTGATGATAAGTATCATATGAGTCTGATGATAAGTATCATATGAGTCTGATAATATGAGTCTGATGATATGTATCAAATGAGTTTGATGATAAGTATCATATGAGCCTGATGATGAATATTATATGAGTCTGATGATATAGTCTGATATAAGTATTATATGAGTCTGATAATATGAGTCTGAGGATAAGTAACATATGAATCTGATGATAAATATCATATGAGTCTAATAATAATTTTCATATGAGTCGGATGATAAGTATAACATGAATCTGATGATAAATATTATATGAGTCTGATGCTAAGTATTAAATAAGTCTGATGATATGAGTCTGATGATAAGTATCATATGAGTCACATGATAAGTGTCATATGGGTCTGATTATAAATATCATATGAGTCTGATGATGAGTTCTGATGATCAGCATCATATGAGTCGGATCATATGAATGCGATGAAAAGTATTATATGAGTATGATGATAATAAGTATATGAGTCTTGATGATAAGTATCATATGAGTCTGATGAGTAGTACCATACGAGTCTGATGATAAGTATAATATGTCTGATGAGTAGTACCATACGAATCTGATGATATGTACTATATGATACTTATCAAAAAGGAGAATTACATACTTCTTATACAAAACGTTTTATACTCGAAGCATATAAGTATTATAAATGAAAATAGTACAAAAGTCGACTTATTGCTTTTTCACGGAGATTATATGAAAATGTATGCTTTTAAAACACAAAAAAATTATGATTTTTTTCTAATATGAACATTTAATGAAACTCCTATTATAGAATTGTGATAATAAACGTTTTATATGATAATTGAAGTTGCTCTTTGTATATAAGAAGCAAATGATTCTCATATAATGTATATGTGTGTTATATGTGTGTTATATATGGTAAAATTGCTATGTTGTACAATTAAACCATGTGTGTTACCCTTAGGTTAGAAATCTCACGTCTGTAATCATTTAAATAATATTTCGACAAATAGTTTGTCATTCCATGACAGGTCTTCTGTCGCAATATATCATGTCGTTATGTGGTTTCTTCCTAGACCTGTCAATAGTATACACATCTTATAAAAATCAAAGGCACTTGACAGATATTTAAAATGGTGGCCGCGGTTAATGTGTCAGTATTTAAGTAGCTATGTAAAACATAACATAACATTAACATTAATAAAAGTAAAAGTGTCTTTGCTCTTGAAATTTCATAATAAAAGGTAGTGTGAAAACGGAAAGAAGCTACTTCATAACAGTTAAGGAAAAATATGTAGATAAGAAATTAAAATGTCAAATGGCAAACATTATAAAATACACATTAACTATCACAGTAAAGTAAATTTCATAACACAAATCCTAAGTATATAAAACTCGGCCATAAATAAAACTGCAGGGTAGGTATTCATAAAGCGTCTTAGCAATGCCTTGACATAAGTCAAAATTTATCAAGTTTTTAAACACATTCTTCTATCGATTTGGTACGTTTTCTTAATATTACTAATAAGGTTATGGATAAATGAAACCTACAGTTAAATATGTATCTTAAAATAGATGTTGTGTAGTTGCCCTGAGAGGTTAATAAGGATATTCAAAAATGTGTAAAATCTTAACTTTGACTAAAGTTGTATTTTCCACTTATTATGCTTTATGAATACGGGGCCTGTTTTTAAATAAGCTTTAAAGAAAGGGCATCGAACAAACAACAATGTTATGACAATTATAGCTTACTAATATACAGATTACGCTGATTACGTGGTCCGAGTATTAACATGCATACCACATCCAACCCCTTCTCCAAGAAGCTAAAACGGCGTTGTTTCGGCTTAAAATAGTTGCATAATGTAAAATAAAAACATTTAATAGGTAATTTTAAACAGCTTATAGCAGTTTTAAAGCAAAAATGTTTTTAAAAGTGTTTTATTGTTAAAATATCCGTTATAAAATCTTGCTAATATAAGCTTTTCCATCGCTTAATGGACTGAAGGCTGGAACACGTAATGATCACTACTGATCAAGTAATCCCATCGGTATATAAAGAAATGTGCAGCTGTACTTTTCGTTTCATTCTTAAAAAAACATGTGTTTTTGTTGTTATTGTTTCAGAGCTGAAAATAGAAACGACGCGTTGGACTTCAATGAACGGAATCTAACCATAAACGTATTGAATTTGAATGAACCACCAGCGTTTGGAGTTAAAATAATTCGAAAACAGTTTTTGGAAAATAAAGTTGTTGGTAATGTATTTCTAACCGTATCCATCGCCCTTTCCAAAATCTTCACCCACCTTTCCTACACCACTACCCCGACTCTCACCACCCTCGCCTCTCCATACACAGATACAAAGTGTGCTTAATTAAACTGGAAAAATACGTTTCATATCCCTGATAATTTGTCCAAGGTTTATGATAGAATATCATTTAGTTCGACTGAACGAAATGCCCTGAGTTAATAAGACGTCCCAAAACTATGTTAACTGTGCCATTTTACTTTTGATAAGTAATGTTAAAGTAATTGCCTTTAGCAGTTGCTGAAAATAACAAAATTTAAAATAAATCATGCACAAAGTAATATTCCAGAAAACGCAGTATAACATTTGACATTACAATATAACAGAGCAGGGAATTTCAGACATTATGGCAAAATGTGATTAGCATTAATGCAAAGAGTAATCCAAATCTACCCACCAGTTTAGACACGAACATATCCAACTTTGACGTATGAACTAAGTGTGACATTGACCTTGGCGATTGGAACCTGGAGGCTGAACGCAACATGCATTCACGATGCGCAGGCATTTGACCCAAAGGGATTCCAAATCCATCTACTGCTATAGGATACACGGCGAAGACATGGAAGACAAGGAAGATATTCAGCTTTTACCTTTGAAGTCTAAGTGTGACCCTGGCCATGATGATAGTAACCGGCGATAAGAATTCTTACAAAAGTAAATCTATATCCACCCAGGAGATTAACAAATACACGATGATTTCCAACCTTGGCGTTTGACGACTAAGTGTGACATAAACCTGTAGGGAATGGCTTGTCTATATGTGTTTATATAAATAATCTTATTAATTAAATTCGAATAATTGTTAGCTTCGATTATGTTTTTTGCAATTTGTCATTTTTAATGTTAATTTTCTTTATGTCTATTTTAATATTTCAAACATGTAGGAAATGACTTGCCTATAAGTGTCTATCTAAATAATCTTATTAATTCAATTCGAATAATTGTTAGCTTCGGTTATTTGCAATTTGTCATTTTTAATGGTAGTTTTCTTTGTCTATGTCTATTTTAATATTAAAACATGCAGGGAATGATTTGCCTACATGTGTTTATATAAATAATCTTATTAATTCAATTTGAATAATTGCGATTAACTTGTCTTTTTAGGAACCAAGCTGGTAAAGGTCAATGCCACCGATCCAGAAGGGAATGACATCACATACTCACTGGAGCTTGAAAGTACGTCATTCTTAACTACAAGAAGTTGAGATTCGTATAACATGTGAAAGATTCGACTTTTTCCTCAGAGCCTATACACATACACAGCATCAAAGATTTAGTGTAAATGATCATACATTACCTAATGATGTAAATGCATCACATATCTGAAGACTTGCAGATTTACCGTAAAACAGGTGGTTTCTACAGTTCAAATGTTCACATTACAACTCGTACATTTCCAAATGTATTCGTTTAACTTAATTTTGATTAAAATCAATTTAGTTTATATATTTCAAATTTAAATTTAAGGAACTTCAAAACGCATTGCCTTTTAAGTTTATCTGATTGTCATTACTATGTTCATGCCCACTACAAAAGTAGAGTAGACATTACCTGGTCCAAGTATTAACTTTCATACCTCATCCAAACCCTTCTCCAAGAAGCAAAATCGGGGTTGGCTGGGGTACGAATTCAAACCTTAATTTCGGCTTAAAAAGTTTTCATATTGTAAAAGTAAAACATGTTATAATAATTTTAAACAGGTTATCGCATTTTTTCAGTAAAAATGTTTTTAAGCGAGTTTTATTGTCGAAATATACGTTATAAAATCCTGCTAAAAGAAGCTTTCCCATCGCTTAATGGAATTAAGACGGGACCACGTAATGCATATAGCGTTACCATGTTCGCACTTTGTTTATTTACCAGACATCAGAAGCCGTAGAGCTTTCAACCTTCACAAATGTTTACATCTACATGATATCAGTATGTTCCTAATAACGTAGGTCAATATGAATGACCTTTACCCAATTTTCTCATTTTCTTCTCTTTTTTTCTTCATTTTTTCTATTATTATTAATTTCATTACTTAAATACACAACTTCATACACATCTGTATGACAGGAGTATGTTCCTACAAAATGTAGGTCAATTTGAATGACTTCGTATTCTATTAAATCACCCTTACTTCATACACTGAACACAATTTCTAAGTATCAACTTTTGTATCTAAACTAATTTTCTTATTTTAAATATATTTTAGAATAGATTTTTGATAAGTATTTTGTTTTGACCCATAGTTTGTAAAACATTTATTTTTTGTTAAATTGTTTCATCTTTTGAGAGTAACCCTCCCTTTATATGGAAACATGAAATGTGCTGATAAAACACATAACATGAGTCAAAGATCGCTTAAAGATATAAAATTCTTAAAATTGGTATGAAATAATAGAAAAAAACATAAAAAATTGACCCATTTATCGCAGATTTTTGGTCTATAAAAAAATGAAATATGAATAATCTTAAATTACCTCCCTTTAAATTGAATATTGTTTGAAATTCAAGTAACTGTAATTGAGCGTTAACATTCAATACTTCGAAAATTTCTTTTTCAAACGCATTTGTAGTGGTAATGCTAGTAAAACATGATGTCAAACTAATTTTAACTGGCATATTTTAGATCTAGGAACATCGAAAGCTTCATTGATTCGAAGTACTTAATAAAAACCTATATACCCAGTTTTATAAGCGTTATAAATTATTTCTAAGAAAACACATTGACTTAAAAGTTTTAAAATATTTTCATGCAATCAGAGCAGACGATTTACACTCGTTATTTTGCAGTTTAACCGTATCTCTAATCAAGCTCAAAATACACAAAACAATGAGAATATTATTGACATAATTATTCTTTGGTAGATACTTCGCAATTTGGTTTAGTACTAACATGTACATGACAACAGTATGTATGAAAGTAATGAAAAAATGTCGGTGACCTTGACCTGCTTACACATTTCATAGATTGTTTTATGCGACTGACAGATCCCTTAAGCGGGGCATCCGTGTCCCATGAACGAGTTTTCTAGTTTGAATTAGGACAGTATTAGGCGCGGGTCTTGATTTATACTTATCACATCAGTATGCGAACTATACGTGTAATGATACTTAATCATTTGCAATCATTATACACGTTGGACGCAGAAATACGTCCGTGTTTTGAGTCTGGATATGTAGTATTTTGTATAATTCACACCATGTAAATAGACGACTATTACACATATGTAAACAAAATTATCCACCACAATAACATAGTTAAAACGGCAAGTTGTTTATTAACTCAACAGTGCAGGATAAATAATATGGTTTTTTTTCAAATTGTTCTCGGTATATACTAAGTCGGTGTAAAATATTCGAAATATCAACATTCACAAGACAACCGGAGCCGAACTACTTTTTTGCCCTTCCGGTTAAAGATTGCTTGAACCGGAACTTTTTCTTTTAATTTCGTGTTAACATGTTTCATTTATATTCCAGAGCATTTTGCGGGTATGTTCCTGATAGACGAAAAGACCGGATGGATCATTGCTAACACGACATTGAAGGTCAAGGACACACAATACAATAATGATTACAGATTCCAGGCCGTAGCCACAGACAACGGAACCGATTATAATGGTCTTCTTAACCCCAAAAATGCAACTGTGGTAATAGACATACTAATGGCCAATTCGGTGACGATGGTGACTGGAAATGTTTTCGCACTTTTATCTGCATTCGTGTTGATAAATGTGGGTGAATAACTTGAAACTAACAGAAGTATGTTTGATCATTATTCGAAACTTTCTCATGCATTATAACGCAATTTGACCAATCAGTTATCAATACAAATGACACACCTTTACATTTGTGTAGGTGTTGCTCAGCTGACTGTAGCCTTGCATACAAAGCATTTGTAGTGAACATTTTTATGAAAGCTTTATGTTTTGAGTACAGCTGTGCAGCTTTCGTTGGTGTTGTCTTATTTCAAAACACCGACGTGAATATATCTAATTGAAATTCTGGTCCACTATTTAGATTTTCATATAGAGACTGAAGAGAAAGTCCGAAAAACATCTTTGATTTGTTCAAGTACAGACTATTTCAACATCTCGGCAATTTGTAACGAAATTCTCGTATGTGAATGCTATAAATAGCCACATTTTCTAGTTTTGACATTTGTCTTTGATAACGAACGTCATTTATACTTAGTGTTATTTTGTATTGTATACATAAACACTAGATACTTAAAGTTGCTTTCATTTAACGAGACAAACGGCAATCTTTGCAGAATTATCAAGCACCAGTATTTATGAATCCAGAATCAATTTTACTTTAAACCTGTTTTCATATATTTCAATAAAAGATAAGGGTTCGTTATTACATATATTATTAATGCATTGTCAAATTATCAACGTTCATACCCCATCCAACCCCTTCTCCAAGAAGCAAAAATGGGGTTGAATGGGGTATGAAATAAAACCTTTATTTCGGCTTAATAAGTTTGCAAAATATTTAATAGGTAATTTAAACAGGTTATCACATCTTTTTAGCAAAAAGGTTTTTTAAACATATTTTATTGTCGAAATATCCGTTATAAAAGCCTGCTAATACAAGCATTCTCATCGCTTAATGGAATTAAGGCGGGACCACGTAATGTATTTATTAGAAGTAGTAATAGTATGTTCATAAGGCAATGCAAAGTGTGAACAATTATTTTCATTAAATATGTTGAACTTTGTTCCGTTATCTAATCTTACTATTTACTAAGGAATCACAATTTTGCTTTTAGCAACACCTGTTTATCATATTTTGTCAAATAAAACACCAGAATGGCATAGTCATTTCTCAATATTTTAATAATTTAATTCCGTATAAAGTATAATATATATTATATAATTATATTCCATATAAACAAGCAACGTAGCATGTTATTTTTAACAAACCATGTAGTAATAAGATACATATGTTTATCCAACAATTTCAGCGTCGTCATTCCTGAAATAAAAGAAAATCTTTAAAATAACAATAGAATCTCAAAACATCTTAAACTTAGCTCTATAAGTTAAGGGCAACTTAAACCCAGATATTATACAACCAGTCAACGGCCACTTAAACTCCATGTGTAATAACACGCCAAGGGCACACAAATATTAAACGGTCAAAACGAAACCTGAACGTCATATGTTACAATCCGCCATGGGCAGCATGTAAGCATATAATAAACGTTCAAAACGAAACCTAAACGTCATTTGTAACAACCCGCCAAGGGCAGTATGTACGCATATATTAAATGGTCAAAACGAGACCTGAACGTCATTTGTAACAACCCGCCAAGGGCAGCATGTAAGCATATATTAAACGGTCAAAACGAAATCTGAACGTCATTAGTAACGAACCGCCAAGGGCAGCATGTAAGCATATAATAAACGGTCAAAACGAAACCTGAACGTTATTTGTAACAACCCGCCAAGGGCAGCACGTAAGCATATATTAAACGGTCAAAACGAAACCTGAACGTCATTTGTAACAATCCGCCAAGGGCAGCATGTAAGCATATATTAAACGGTCAAAACGAAACCTGAACGTCATTGTAACAACCCGCCAAGGGAAGCATGTAAGCATATATTAAACGGTCAAACCGAAACCTGAACGTCATTTGTAACAATCCGTCAAGGGCAGCATGTAAGCATATATTAAACGGTCAAAACGAAACCTGAACGTCATATGTAACAACCCGCCAAGGGCAGCATGTGAGCATATATTAAACGGTCAAAACGAAACCTGAACGTCATATGTAATAACCCTCCAAGGGCAGCATGTAAGCATATATTAAACGGTCAAAACGAAACCTGATAGACATATGTAACAACCCACCAAGTTTCCTGAATCTTATATGGAATGGGAACGAGTTTAAGATCCTTTTTATCACATAATGTTGCAATGAAATTAGTAAAAATTAATTCAGATGGACATAGAACCGCCACGACGTCAGACACACTTTAGCGCAAAAACGGCATAAAATATATGACGTCGTAACGTCGCGTCTCACACATAGCGTTGTGTATAAAAGAGTTCGTGTTTTACTTCTTTACAAAATAGCAGTTTACGCCAACTTTTTAACAAACTAACAACAATGTTTTGTATAACGTGCATTATTTTTATAAGCTGTCACAAATAATAAGTTTATTACTCAGATCTGGATAAAAACATATATGAAACGGACAAAACGAAACCTGAACGTCCTATATAACAACCCACCAAGGGCAATATGTAAGCATATATTAAACGGTCAAAGCGAAACATGAACGCCTTGTGTAACAACCCTCCAAGGGCAGCATGTAAGCATATAGTATTCAATCCGTCAATGACAACATGAACGCCGATAATACGTAACCATTCCAAATGCAATTAAAGGCATATCTATCAACTCTCTAAGAGCAGCGTGTACGCAAATCGTAAATAACCTGTCAATGGCAACCTGGACGCTGATACTTAAAAACACGTTCGTAAGAAGGTAAAGTATATTTTGGCTTTTAATAGAAAACAGAAAAGGAGCCACAGCATGACATCTCTGTAGTTGGATATAGTCCGTATAATTTTAAATAAGATGAGACGAAACAACAGTAGACACCCTCAATAGGAAGTCCAACTCGGTCGACATAACGCGAGCTCATTGCCGGGTAAGTTGTAGTGTTTGCACAACTACTATAATATTAAAATTCCTTTAAAAGTGTTATGTACACGTATGAAATGTATGAACAAACGTAGCGGCGTTCATCAATCATATATCATGGCAAGTGTGGATTTGATCTATTTAAAATATGTTTTCCAATAAGATCACAACCGTTAGTAATGTACAAAGAAAAACAAATATCATATTAAAGCATCACAACAGAAATACAGGGAAAATAAAGCAACTCTCATATTTATATATGTCCCACCTTATTTCGCATAAGGTCGCAAATGATTTATTACACGGGTAGTCGTCCCATTCAAACCCAGGATGTGCCTTAATCACCGCGCAATCCTCAGCGGAAGTTCCTGGCTGGCCTGGCCACCAATTGGTATAGGTCACTGGCGTTTCCGTGTCATACCATTGCCAAACACCCTCAACTAGTTCGTCCGTTAGTCCGAGCCAGTAGGGTTGGGCTTAAAGATACAATTATATAACTATATATGTCAGTATATTAACTATATTAACGATATGACAATATCTTAAAATGTGAATATATATGTAACAGTATTCAAATTTTAAGAAATGTTCTATGTGTGTGGGGGTATATATGTATAATTGTATGTATAGATGTTTAAATTCGATATTAACAATCTTTCAGTCAAGTCACGCCGGTGGCTACTTGTAACAGTGAGTTCAATGTTCAACTTTATAGCGCTACCACACTGGAATACTAAGCCTTAGACATTTGACAATATTCCCCCAACTTGACCAGTCAAGGTATATGGACAACGAGCCGACCAGTTCTAGAATATAGTAGATATAGTCATTTGGTGTTAACTGGCCGAACCCACAACCCCCGCATTCGAAGTGAACACTCTACCACTTAGCCATCGCTAACAATGAAATCAAGTATATATTTTAATATAAAAGCCAGATACGTTTACTGTTAACATGACTGTCACGTTGTCAGGTGATGTAACCCCAGCTAAAGGGTTAATGGATTTAATAACGGTTCATGAACATGTGGATATGTGACAAGGATTCACAACTTATGCGCTGTCAGTCACATAAAAAATAATATATGGACATATGTCAAGGTCATTCTCACTGACATTCGTTTAGTAGGAACATGTTGCTGTCATGTTGATGTTATTGTGAATGAAGTTTGAAATACAAAAAGTAGGTCAATGTCAGTCAGATTGACCTATTTGAATGAATGAATGAATGAATGATTGGTGTTTTACGGCAAGTCGACACGTAAATAGGTCATATTGTGCGCTAAAACCGACGTAAGTTGAAGAAATTAAGTAGTAATTAAACATTGATGTAAATATATTAAGATAAACTATTAAAACATAAGGGATGATGCCCGTCAACGGGTATATAAACAAGTTAATATATATAAGAACACATTATAATGACTTATACAGTCTAATTTCTTTTAAGATATCTAAAACAAGACTAAAATCTATAGTATCAAATAACTCTTTCATATTATTAACATTGTAGTACCTTTGACGCATAGGATCAAAGTCTATCCATTCTAACAATATGTGTTTGACCGTTAACTGAGCAAAGCAGGGTATACATTCTGGTAATTGCTCACCTTGTAATAAAAATGAATGAGTATAACGTGTATGCCATATCCTGCACCGGGCTAGGACAACTTCTTCCCGACGAATGGGTCTACTAGAAGAACGCCATTCTCCAAGTAACGGAGTTTATTGTTAACTGACAAATCCCACGCGGCCTACCAAGAGTTACGAATACATGTGTTAATACAACTTTTAAAATCAGTATAAGGTAATTTAACATTAGATATATGTAAACCTAATGCTGCTTTAGCAGCACTATAAGCTCTATCATTACCACGTATACATACATGGCTTGGAAGCCAGCAGAAAAAAATAACATTATCAACTATAAGAGAATTCAACTTTTCTAAAAGTTGAAGCACAACTGGGTTATCTCGTTTCATATTACTCTGTGCTTGAAGAGATGAAAGGTAATCAGAAAATATTACAAACTGATGGTCATCATCAGATTCCTAAATATAATTTAAGGCAAGTTTAGTTGCCATAAGTTCAGCTGAAAAGATAGAGGCCTTGTCAGGCAGGCGGCTCTTTATGCTGTGTTTGTGAATTCATTAAATTTGCTTTGAAAATACTATTTGAATGAAGATGTACGTGTTATGAAGCTTAACATATGTATGGATTTTGGTATTGTGGTTCGGATAACAGTCTTTAACTGTTGACTATGCCCTGTGAAAGCTACAGTTCATATTCAACTTTATACCTACTTTTTTGTAAAACTTTAAAGAAGCTAACCCGTCAAATAACGGCAAAATTGGCTGCCCAAGCAACAGAAAGCTTGCTAGTTTCCGCCAACAAAACACAATACTAAACATTACCTTTAAGACCTGCAAGAAACTGCTTAATGAAAGCGTTTTCATGTTGAGATTCGACATGCACAAGGTGTCCCCCATGGTGTTGTCTGCAATAGTGCTAAATATACACAAAAGACATGAATATATATATGATTGTTTTTGTATTTTTATAGCAGTTTATAGCAGTTTAAAATAATATTCTTAAACAATCATTCGATATTGCACGTTGGTAAGGAGTTACTTTCAACTGTAAAGAAACGGAACTGTGCCTAAAGTCAACATGAACACGACATGGTTTCCAAGATTTAACGACTTTAACTGATTTTTTCACTCTACTTATTGTAGAATGGTAAAGAATCGCTAACGAATGATAAATAGTCTGAAATCCGCTTGAATTCGGTTCTTTTTTCCGTAGTTAGCCGAATATCATTTAGGTAATACATAGACTTGGGAATTCCCAAATTGATATGACATGTTTAACACTTTATTTTACCTGTGTGATAAAGCTTTATTGCCAGGTAGATTGATATTGCTAACTACATGTACGTCATTCTCGTATCGTATATTCAACAACAACGTATTTATAGGTAAGTATGTGATGAACAGAAATATAACGTAAATCAATACAATAAAAAAGGGTAAAAATATCGGACAGGGAAAGCAGCATTCAAGGACGACAGTCAACCACAAAACACAAAAACAAACACGCAAACAGACAAACGAAAAGACAAAAGTAATAAAAAATGCAAACGACATCACACACACAAAAGGGTTGACAATAGCGCTACCGCCTTGGAACGGTCAGTGGCAAAGTAGGCCACTGGGGATTTAAACCGGTTCTAGGGTGCACCAAACCTCACACTTACCCTACTGTCATCCCATTAAAACAGGACAGTGTAAATAAAGAAATCCCCGCCATGATCTAAACTCTACGTAAATACAATGTATATCAAAGAGCATACAACAAAAATCCAGACTATATGTAACAGCATACAACAAGAGTAAATTACAACAAAAATACGAGGTATATCAAACAGAATTGCAACAGAATTGCAACATATATCAAACACAAATACAACGTCTATCAAACTGAAATACAACGAATACCAAACAGAAATACAACAGAATATAACGTTTATCAAACAGAAATATCACACATATCAAACAGACATACCAAAGAAATATAACGCATATCAAACAAAAATGCAACATATATCAAACAGAATAAAAACTTATATCAAACAGAAATACAACAGAAATACAACATATATCAAACAGAAATACAACATAAATACAACGTATATCACACATAAGTGCAACGTATATCAAACAGAAATACAACAGAAATAAAACGTATATCAAACAGAAATGCACTATATATCAAACAGAATTACAACGTATATAAAACAGAAATACAACGCATATCAAACAGAAATACAACATATATCAAACCGACATACAACATAAATACATCGTATGTCAAACAGAAATACAACGTATATCAAACATAAATACAACGTATATCAAACAGTAATACAACAGATATGCATCTTATATCAAACAGAAGTACAATGTTTATCAAACAGAAATACAACAGAAATGCAACAGATATGCATCGTATTTCAAACAAATTTACAATGTACATGTATATCAAAAAAAAATCCAACATAATTAAAACAACAGAAATGCAACACGTATCAAACAGCAAAACAACACATTAAACATATATATGACCAACCTCGGCTTCATAAAACGTCAGGTGAGTGTCGTATGCAAACAAGTAACAGGATTCCCCATACGCTACAAAATCGTCGGGACATTCCGTTGACTCTGTCGGTGCTTTAAACGGAAATATATAAACTGTAATTCGTAATTATCTGAAACGTACAATTACCCACTTCTGCCTGGACTAGGTCCGAGTAAGGTTAATGACATAATTAGATATGGCACGTGTTTAAAAAAAGTTATGGAGTTCACGCTTTCGTTTCAATAGAATACTTAATAAAACTAAAACAAAAAAGGCACACGTCGGAAAACAAACATTTGTCTTCAAAACGATTCATCAGACATAAACATGATTCCAACACACACTAGAAGCGTCTCCGTGACCGAATGGTTATCGCTTTGTAAACTTCGCCTCTCACCGCTTCCGGTTCGAATCCCACTGGGAGCCCGACTTGGAAGTGAGAAAGTATCGATTCTTACGATAGGCGGGAGGTGTACAATACTGGTTCTACCCAGGAAAAGTGGCTGGTCTGCCTCCACCACAAAATATCTACCGTCATATATAACCTTGCATGTGTTGAAAATGACGTAAAACACCTTACAAACAAACCAAAACACTCACGTCTGAAAATATAAACATGTATACTATTCAACTCATATATATTCAGATATTAACATATCTTCAACAAAAACGTATTGATACATAAAAACACTTCTCCAAACACACACGTCTTAAGAGATAAACATATCTCCAAATACTGACGCCGTAAGACATAAACATGTCTCCAAACACTTACGTCTTAATACAGAAACATGTCTCCAATACACATGCCTTACAAATATCCTCAAACCACATACATTTTAAAATATAAATGTCTCAAACACACAGGTCTTTAAGACCTAAACATATATCCAACACACGTTTCTTAAGATAAACGATAATAAGAAATAAATTCTGCTGACAGACATATTTTCTTAATACATAAAAAGTAATACTCTTGAGAAAGACATATAGTAAAACAAACTGCGTCTTAGATATTTTAAATCAAATACATCATGAGAATGTATCGCCTGAAGTATATTTACCCAAAGTAAGAATCACCAGTAACGCAACATAAAACGTGTATGTCTTTCCTATAATCATCGTATCACGTTGTCCGGTGTAACACGAACTGTAGAACTTTAGGATTTTTCTCTAATCTTTGCATTCTTCCTTCTATATTCGGAAGTTTACACTGTAGGGCATGACACACGTGAGATAACACCATTAAATGGATGACACCAATGAGGGCAAACAATTTAAGGGACAGACACTCATGAGATAACACTATTAAGTGGACAGATACTCATGAGGTAAAACAATTAAAGGGACAGACACCAATGAGGTAAAACAATTAAAGGGACTGATATTCAAGAGAAAACAGTATGAAAGGGACAGACACTCATGAAATAACTCTTTTGAAGGGATATAAGATAATCTTGAGGCATTTATCGAGACATTTAAAAACAACAATCCACAAGCCTATAGAAATGTCCCTACCATAATTATAAAATTAACACTTCGATTTATTAATTAGGTATTATCTTCACATTATAATAATATACCTATTTGCATATATCTAAATAAAATGTTATAAAATATAGTTTTCATTTTTCTTCTTATTCTACCAAAAATTTAATTATATTATATTAATGTAATATAATCAAAAATTAGTAAGTTAACATGAAAAACAGTTTGATTTGAACAATGCAAGTTAAGTGGACAAACTTACGGGACGCCGGGAATTTAAAAGAAATCGCGATATAATGCATATAAATGCGAAAGCGTTCAGATGTTGTTTAATGTTTAAACTACTGGGATTTTATTTGCGTAAACTATTCTATCTCTTAACTCTCTCTCTCTCTCTGTTTTAATTCTATAAAGCGCATGAGCGAAAAAAAACTTGAATCGATTCTTATATTTACATTAATTCCCCATCTGTATTGTATCGGAATTGAATTGAATTGTTTTTTATAGTAGCACCAAAAGCTAAGGTCATATTGAAACTTTCCAGTTTCCATTGGTGGAGGAAGACCCCAGGTGTAACTCAGGGCAATTTATTTGCTCGGTCGGGCACCTGGGTAGAACCACCGACGTTCCGCAAGCCAGCTATATAGCTTCTTCACATAATGATTTCTGTTGCTGTATATTTTGTCATAGAGAAAGCATATGATACCGCATGGAAACAAGGTATCATGAATGATTGTTATGACCTTGATCTTAGAGGTCGCTTACCCATTGTTTTAGAGAATTTCCTTGATGATAGTCAGTTTCTTGTCCGGATGGGGACAACCCTCTCTGATATTCATGAACAAGATATGGGTGTGCCACAGGGCAGTATTCTATCCATAACTATTTTTAATATAAAACTTAACAGCATAGTTAAATGCATTAGTCCTGGTGCGGATTATTCTTTATATGTTGACGACTTTATTATATTGTATCGTGCGAAAAACATTAACACTACTGAGAGACAACTATAACAATGTCACAATAACCTTCAGACTTGGTCTGACGAAAATGGTTTGAAATTGTGTAAGTCTAAAACTAATTGTATGCATTTCTGTCAATTACGTAAACATCATGAAGACCCTCATCTAAACTGGATAGGTCACTAATACCAGAACTGTAGTGGATGATACGAACTTTCTTGGGTCTTATGTTTGATCGTAAATTAACTTTTATACCACACCTTAAATACTTGAAGGCTTAACGCTCTTAATTTACTTAACGTTTAAAACCGAAAAGAAATATAAAAAGATCGGACAGGGAAAGTAGCATTCAAGGAGGACAGTCAATCACAAAACACAGAAACAAACACGCAAACAGACAAACAAGAAGGCAGAAGCAATAATAAATGGAAACGACATCACAAACACAAAAGGGTTGACAATAGGGCTGCCGCCTTTGAACGGTCAGTGGCAAAGTAGGCCACTGGGGGTTTAAACCGGTTCTAGGGTGCACCAAACCTCACACTTACCCTACTGTCATCCCATTAAAACAGGACAGTGTAAATAAAGAAATCCCCGCCATGATCTAATCGGAGTTCATGCCTATAATATGCATTTTGGTGAAAATTTCAATTAACCATACCCCATCCATTTTGGATTTCTTTTCAAAGATGGCTGACCGATAGTCCTTAAATCGTCTACAACATCACAGTTGTGTCCTTTCTCTAATTAACTGCCACATTCTTTTGTTTACGAAACATCTTCGGATTTCTTTGGAACATTATGTGGAATTAAGTGTCCAGTATAGACGATATATAGCGGAAATTCCCGAGTTGCGTTTCTTTTGCGTTTCAGTATATATACAGATGGTTCCAAAGCTGGAGATAAGTTCGCAAACACAGCATACCTGCCTGACAAGGCCTCTATCTTTTCAGCTGAACTAAAAGCAATTGAACTTGCCTTAAATTACATTCAGGAATCTGATGATGACCATTTCGTTATCTGTTTTGATTCCCTTTCATCACTTCAGGCCCTAGGTAATATGAAACATGATAGCTCATTGTGCTTCAACTTCTAAAAAATACAATTTTCTTATAACTGATAATGTTATTATTTTCTGCTGGTTTCCAAGCCACATATGAATAACTGGAAATGATAGAGCTGCTGGTTCTGCTAAGGCAGCGTTTGATTCACATGTATATAATACCAAATTACCTTACACTGATTTTAAACCATTTATTAACGCATATATTCGTAATTCTTGGCAATCCGCTTGAGATTTGTCCGTGAACAATACACCCCATACCATAAAACCGTTACTTGGCGAGTGGTGTCCTTCTAGTAGAGCCATTCGTAGGGAAGAAGTTATTTTAGCCCGATACAGAATAGGGCATACACGTTATACTCATTCATATTTATTACAAGGTGAGCAGTTACCAGAATGTATACCCCGTTTTGCACCGTTGACAGTCAGAAATATCCTGTTAGATTGTGTAGACTTTGATCCTATGCGACAAAGATACAACCAACTTTATAGTATGAAATTGTTATTCAGTCTTGTTTTTGATTTCTTAAAAGAAAACAGACAGTATAATTCATTGTAATGGTTATTATAGTAACATTTACTTGTTTACACACCCGTTTACGGGAATTTGTTGATTTAAATTGACATAGTCAATTGTTTATACCAAATCATCCCTTATGTGTAAATAGGTTTGACAATATGTTTTTACATTAATTAAATTTAATAACTCACTATTCCATTTTGTTTAATTTTTATCCTTTTTTTTTGCGAATAATATGAGCTATTATGTGTCGACGCACCATAAAACTCCATTCATTCATTCTTTGGTCGTACGCCAGTATTGTATGTCATTCCGTCGGTACAATTTATAACATGACACCGGCAACTTAATTTCCATTTTCTGTCAATAAATACAATACATTAATAGTATCAGTATTCGCAACATAAAACGTACCACTAAGGCTGAATTAAATTGGGTTGTTTGTTGATACTCATTTTGTAACGAACTGATTGTTGCAGGGGATTGTAACTAATTTTGATTAATAGAGATTGCAAACGGTTGCTGTCCCTATCTTTGTCTTTAGAGGCCATTATACGGCGTCTTAGATTAATTCGTGTTTCATTAATAAAACGTACCACTAAGGCTGAATTAAATTGGGTTTGTTTGTTGATACTCATTTTGTAACGAACTGATTGTTGCAGGGGATTGTAACTAATTTTGATTAATAGAGATTGTAAACGGTTGCTGTCCCTCTCTTTGTCTTTATATTAGAGACCATTATATGGCGTCTTAGATTAAATTCGTGTTTCATTAATTTCAAATTTCGTTCCGAATCGAGTAATTGGATTGATCGTTGATACTCATTTTGTAACGAACAGATTGTTGCAGGTGATTGTAACTAATTATGATTAATAGAGATTGTAAACGGTTGCTGTCCCTCTCTTTGTCTTTATATTAGAGGCCATTAATTATATGGCGTCTTAGATTAAATTCGTGTTTCATTAATTTCAAATTTCGTTCTGAATCGTGTAATTGTTCACTACGAGCAAAGAAGCAATACCGAATAAATAATGAAGTAACGTTTTTGTCAACAAATTGTCCTGGCGACATTTGTAATCTACCACCGGTAAGCATTTATTCAAAGAAAGTAACTACTCATACCTAAGTCGTAATTGAATGTTCAAGTTGTTCCCCTTTGATGCTCTTAAACCAGTAGTTTATTGTTTCTGTTTTATAAACTAATATGTTTAGTTTATTGTTTTTTATTCATAAACTATAAATGTGTTTCATGTTTTATGAATCGGAGGGTGATGCACTTGAGTATTTACAGATAGTCTGAGGCGGAATTGACCGGAGGCTGTAATTCGAAACAGGGTTCGTTTTAAATAATAAAAACAATTTTAAAAAAATCTCAATTACTATTATTACTATTATTATTGTTGATGATAAATTGCTCGCCTTAAATTTCAGTTGAAAAATGCCTAAACGCTAATCTAAAAGTCCTTACACCAGGCGTCAGAAGGTAGGTGTGCTGGAGAAGACTCCAAAGAACTCGGAGCTGATCAAGGAAGTGGTGCGGCAGGTTACGCCGCAGTTGATGGAGTCGCTCTTGGGCATCCGACGGAGCTACGTGTTTTCTGAACCTGAGACCCCACAGGAAGGTTCGAGTACGGGAATGTTGTTTCACCAGTACTGAACAGGAACAAGCGTTCGTGCTACGTCGGATTCCAACATTAGGCCTAGTTTATCAAGCAAGATAATAAACGGGGAGTACGTTGAACTTATTTTACTCCTTTCCAAGCCACATGAAGTTTTGCAGCCCAAGTCTTCAGGAACTAAAATTGTTGATGCTCAGCAATGGATGCAGTTTTAATTTATATAAGGTTTTTATACCTCCTTTCATCAAGAGGCAACGTCTGGCTTGTTAAGCATTATTCGCTTGGGGCCAAACGTGTTGGTGGTCTGGGTTGGAAATTATATGATGAGCAATACAGGTTATAGAAAACTCTAACCCATCTTCGTCTTGGGGTTTGGTTGATCAGGAACTAAGGCTATTATACATGTATTGCACTCTTTATACGCCCTTTTCAAGGAGGTCAAAAGTATCACAAGCGTTTTGACTACAATGCCAAGTGTTGGTGTAACACAAATCCAGGTAATTACCTTCCTATATGTATGTGACGCTCAGGTTTCCACCCATTTGTGCGTTGCAGCCGTAACGCTTTTTATGTTCATCAACTTCAGCATAGTGATTTATTTAATTTTAGGGCAGGCGGCGGAAGCCATCAAGGGGCAAGTTTCCCGTCCTCTGTGTCAAACTACCCATAACGTCAAGTCTATAGGTCAGCTGCTCCAATTGAAGGTTTCCCTAGGTTCCTATTTAGATAAATTATACCAACTCGCAGACAAACACCAATTAAAATTTAACCTCTGTGTAGATTTTTTAAATGTAACCCCGATACAAGCAATGACAATGATTTGATAAATGATTTTGTTAATGGTGTTAGGTTGCACTATTCGGGACCTAGGCAGTTTTAAGATTGCCACAATCTATTCTCTGTCAAAAGTAATGAAGAGGAAGATTTAGGCTTGGTTATCAATGAATTGTCTTTAGGGCGTATGATAGGGCCCTTTGAGGAGCCACTTTTTCAAAACATAATAGCTCAAATCTGTCTGGTCCCGAAAAAAAGACGGTAGTTCTCGGTTAATTACTCATGTGGTCCTTGTATTAATGCTTTTATTGATCCAAGTTTATGAAATGTTCAATATGCATATTTTGACTAGGCCATTGGAATAATTAAGTGTGGCCAGGGACTTGACTATGCTTGACTAGGGAACATTGACAAATGTCTCATTTTAGAGTACTACCAATAAAATCACCATATGATGAGTTGTTGGGCTTTTAAGTTATGGGACAGTTCTTCTACGATATGTGTTACCATTGTAGCACTTCATTTGGTCTTCCGATCTTCACAAGCATTTTACAAAATGTGTATAATTATAAACTCTTGGACAAGTTATTCAACCATGCATATTCGATGATAAGCAAAGTAAGTTTTCTTCCCTAAAATCTGCAAAAAAGAAAATATATTTTAACATTGGTAAAACAAAAACATTTTCAGAATGTTTAAAATAACAAGGTATTCTTTAATAATGCACATTCGATCATATTAAAGTGTGAGATATCTGCCCTGCATACTATTGCCTTATACATATTTAACAGACATGTAAAGCGTGTTTATTTCACTAAAAACTTGGACAAGTATGAAATGAGCCATATCTTGAAGCGCCCGCCCCCTTACCTGCTATAAGGGCTAATGTTAGTCGGTAGAGCTTCCATATACCCT
This sequence comes from Cyrtodaria siliqua, assembly GCA_037043455.1. NCBI lineage: Eukaryota > Metazoa > Mollusca > Bivalvia > Adapedonta > Hiatellidae > Cyrtodaria > Cyrtodaria siliqua. Next base: position 95,395 of record JAWPHD010008121.1, read on the forward strand.
CTTGGGCCTCTTGTTTCTTCAACATTTTATAATTCGGTTAAATTTTCAACGAAAATGTTGTTGTTGATTTTTTATATTTTCTTATTAGATTTCTTGTGTGAATTGACTTAATGTATGACAGCTAAATAAAAATACTTTCCAGAAATGTTTAAGAAGTAAATTATCATGTCGATCTGTATAATTCTGCCGTGAAACAGGGTGCCTGAGATAAAATCTTATCTCGGCAGTTACTTTCCTATCCCTTCAGGTGCGCCTCTTTTGATGACGTCAGCATCTCTTTTGATGACGTCAAGGATATATTTGATGCCGTTTGGATATTTTTGAGCGGAAATAAATGGGGAAAAGGGTAAGTTAAATGAGTTTAAACGATCAACATGATACATAGAATAACATGTAAGTGCCTGATCATATCCAGTTTATCAGATTCGACACGAACAATTGAACAGCCTCGGACTTCATTTTTTTCTCAGCCTCACCTGATAAACTGGATAGAATCAGGCACTAACATGATGTTCTCTATGTATAACACTTTGAATATATACATACTAGAACCTGTAATAACACACGTCCGAGTTTCCTTTTATTTTCAATGTAAGCATTTGGTATTATTTAGAGGTTAATATACGGCCATGCTCTCTCTTTATCTTTTTATTACATACCTTACAATAAATGGAGAAGAATAATAAGAACAACTGGAACAGTTATTGACACAATATGTTGACGTGTGTACAAAGAGGTATAATGGAAACATATTCTAGAGTATCTTAAGATGCAAACATTATTTGACAAATCTTTGAAATTTCTAAATTACGTTAAATTAGCTTTCTTCCTTGTCTATTTCTAAAAACCGCATCTTTCACTTTAAAGATATATTTCAAAGTATCAACATTTATTTACTGGGCGTGAACATTTTAGTTGAGATTTCAACGTCCACTCCTCCGCCATAGTGCTCCAATATGACGTATTTGTGTTTCTTGATGACGTTGACGTCATCTCGTGCGGACGGTCTGTTGCTACTGTGCCGATTTTCCATAATCCATAATGGCACAGTGTCGATTATGGATTTTTAAAAAGGACTGATAATCATTGTTTTTCTTCTAAAAAGTGTTACTATTTCAGACAGGTATGTAATAATGGCTGATAAAAATGTGCTAAAAATGTATTTTTATTTATTTTTATTTATTTTTACTTATTTTTATTTGTGTTGATTTGAAGAAAAACAATCAATCATGCACTGAGAAATTTATTTTAAAGATAACTCAACAGATTAAATTTAAGAGAAATCTTTTGGAATTCATTCTGTTGATTATCAATGAAAATTGAAATGATGTGTTCTACAATTGTATATATAGAGGATCTTACATGAGTACTCATTCATTATTGAATTTATTAAACGAGTTGACAAAATGATATAATGCTAGGCTCTTGCCGAGCATTATATCATTTTTGCTAACGTGTAAGATTCTATTAATCACATAACTCGCATATCGACTTTTATTGCAGTTTGCCTGTCCCTTTAACACGCGAAAATGACATAAACCGTGGGAATTGGATCATAGTCATTATCGATTGTTTTGACAGCGCGTACTAGGCATAGTTATATAACTAGCTGTATATTGAAAATATAGAATGGAGTTATTCCACTCCAACGTCATAAGTTCTGTGATAAAATTGTATACATGAACAGACAGATTATTTATTATTCTTATTGCTTAACAACACACAATCATATTAAAAAAATCTGTACAGCTATAGTTCATTTTTACCAATCATTGAAAATAGAAGGTAAATCGGGCGTGTTGCGTCATAACTTCGGCTGAGTATATATCTGCTTGTAGGCCTATACCAAATCATAGGTGCAATGAACATGTTGTTTATCCAAATATTTCTATGCAGCGTCAAATTTGAACATTCTACAGGAAATGTGATCTCTACTAGGGAAAGCAACAAAATACTGGCGAACATCATTCCAAGTAATATCCAGAAATTTCATACAAGAAAGCCATAATTCAAGAAAGTCAAGAAAATAATAAGTAGAGTCACATTTACTCGTTTCAATGTATTGCATGTACACTTCAATTTATCGTTTATTTCCCAATAGTTGGTATAAACAATTAAATAACTGCTGAATGTACATTTTTATATTACAGCATGTAGAAAATCCAGAAGAAGAATGCATAAATATTGTTTCTAATTTCGGCTTCAGCGAGATATATTTAGCTCCATTAGACATTATAAAGATGGAGAATTTATCAATATGGTATAAATTTCGTCTTCAGTGATATATATTTCGTAGATATATTTAGTAAATATATTTCGTCTTCAACATGTTCAATGATATATATTTAGCTCCATTAGACATTGTGTCGAAGGAGAATTCATAAATATGGTTTGCATTTCGTCTTCGATGAGATATTTAGTCAAATTAGATATTCTATCGAAGGAGAATGCATACAATGAATATGGTTTGAAATTTCGTCTTCAATGAGATATTTAGTCCAATTAGATATTCTATCGAAGGAGAATGCATACAATGAATATGGTTTAAATTTCGTCTTCAATGAGATATATTTAGTTCCATTAGACATTATATCGAAGAAGAATGATGCATAAATATGGTTTAAATTTGTTCTTCAATTAGATAAATTGAGTTCCATTAGACATATTATCGACGGAGAATTATAAATATGGGTAAAATTTCGTGTTCAGTGAACCATATTTAGTTGCATTCGACATTATATCGATGAATATTTTTTGTCGATCCCGTTAAGCGATCACAATGTCGTCTGGGTTTATTTGTGTCAGTCCGTCCGTCCCGTCGAGCTCGATTACGGATTTCGACTTAACGATCACAATGTCTTCCAGGTGTATGTTTGTTAGCTCGTCCGATCGTCCGTCCGTGAATCCGATTGTCATGTCTTAATATCTTTTTCGTTACTTTTATAATTTTCACCAAATTCTACCAGAATGTTCGTTACATAGTTATAATGTCATGTGCAAAATTCGGTTTGCTGTGGCCTACTTTCAATGACATAGGTCACGTTTCGTCTCCACGACATTTCTTGCTTCGTTTTCGCAGGATTTTCACCAAACTTCGCCAGAATGTTCTTTACCTGCAAATGCATCTAACATCATGTGAACAATTTCAGATTGTTTTGACCTACTTTCGATTAAATATAGGCTACATCCGGTCTCCGCTTTGACATGCATCCCCACTGTTAATGACCTACTTTCGAGGAAATATAGGTCAAATCTGGTCTCCACTACGACATGCGTTCTTTGCTTCTTTCTAGCAGAATTTTTGCCAAACTTCACCAAAAAGTTATTTATATATGCATCTAACATATATGCAAAATTTCGGATCGCTGTGACCTACTTTCAACGAAATCTACATGTAGGTCGCAACCAGTCTTCACCGCGACTTACGCATCTTGCTTCTTTCTTGCAGGATTTTCACCAAATTTCACCAGACTATTTCTTAAATGTATCTCACGTTATGTGCAAAAAACTTGGTTGCTGTGACCAACTTTCGATGACACACAGGTCACCTCTTGTCTCCGCTACGACATGGTATCTTGCTTTTTTCTTGCAGGATTCTTGCAGGATTTCACCAAACTTTGCCAGAATGTTCCTGCAGCTAAGGTCAAGCGCAAAACTTCGGGCCGCTTTGACCTAATTTCGACGAAATATAGGTTACATCCGGTCTCCTTTTTGACATGCATCCCCACTGTTAATCACCATAATTGTGTCGCCAGCGTAGCATAACAGACAATTAGGGATCACTTTATCGTCGTCGTCGTTCGTCACACTTTAACCTGCAACCTGATTTGGACCATAATTTGAAAAGCATTTGACCTATGTTCACGAAACTTCACATATATATTCATTTTACCAGACAGAATATTGATACCCATGACCAGTAACTCTGACTTTTATTTTGACAGAGTTATGCCCCCTTTCATAAAACTTTAACCTGCAACATAACCAAGCTGATAACTGGCCATAATTTAAAAAGTATTTGACCACTGCTCATAAAACTCACACACGTATTCCTCTTACCACACATAATATTGTTATCCATGACAAATAACTCTTGACTTTCATTTCAGCAGAGTTATGCCGCTTTTCATTGTTTGACTATGCGATGACCCGACAGACGCCCTATGATGACGTCTAAATCTGAAAATGGATGGTAACGTTTATTGTTTTGTCTTCAATCCTGTCTTGTTCTACGTTTAACGGTTTCTTCTCTTGTTGCTCTGGCTTCATCCAGGTCATTGATAACTTGCTTCGTGACTTCCGACGCTTATGTTTTTTAGGCGTAGGCCCATTTGACAAACCGATATAACATTACGCCGTGGTCTAGGGGTTAGTAAAGCTGCCCTAATTGCACGTTTTGATATCAAAATATATAACGATATAATTAATCAAATACTGTACATCACATTTTCTTGGTTGTTTGTTAAGTGTTAAGCTTAATCTCTCGTTTGTTTTCATTAAATAACTTCCTTTAAATTAATGTTTATAGTCCCTCCACCAATTAAACCAAAATGATACCCTAATGGTATAGGCACAACACAGTATTGACTTTATATTTCAGTAATACCGAACAAGTGTATCATAATGTGAGTAACAACGCTAAAGGTAACAATTCCAACGCTAAAGGTAACAACCTCCTCTAAAGGTAACAATCACCTCTTCCGCTAAAGGTAACAACGCTAACGCTAAAGGTAACAACTTTTCATCTCAACGCTAAAGGTAACAACTGTCTACGCTAAAGGTAACAATATGTTTCTACATCTACAGTTTCAATGAAAAATTAGTAAACAAATTATTGTTAGTTACTGACGCATTTGATTCGCTTCGAGCCGTCATCCGCGCCATTAAGAGTGATTTGTATAAGATATTAAGCGTATTCTTTTCTTTGAAGGTAATATATTTACTTATTATATAGACTTTTAACAAAAAATATTCTTTCTTTTGGTGTAAAGGGTACGGTATAGTATAGCAAATACAGTTTGTAAAAATAAATAGATCATGGGCAAAGAGGGAAAAAACGGTTATCATACATATTTGAATCGGTACTATCTCCTCTTAGAAACAGTTTACTGACACGTTAACCGATAAGAAAGGGAAAAAACGTCACTTTTACATGTGAATAATTTCCGCATGCCAAACACGAAACTTGGCATCCGTCTTCACACAAACCGTAGCAATGTTTTATAGAATATACGAATGACATTGATGGCAGTTTGAAGCTGCATTTAAACAAATGAACGGGTTCGGGGTGTTAACATTCGGGATTTAGATTTGGGCTTCGTTGTTTTAGCAGATATGTTTTTTTCATTAATTATGCTTTGATCACAACAATTAGAAATATTGCCAAACCAATTCATGTTTAAATCTGTGAGGAAAACACGTTTGGGATCTATAACCGAATGTGTTTATTTTACAATAATCAAACATCACGTTGATTGATTTCTAAATGTATGATCTGTACCTTAATTTAATTAAGTACTTATTTTACTATGAAATATATCTCTTCATTGGGTTTCACACAAAAAGAAATAGCATTATACCTTACTACGTCACAAGCATCGATACTACTATGTTGCATGCATCAGACCAGGAAAATAACCCTATATTATTAACACAGAAATAATTCCCGTTGTTTACTCCCTTGTTAAGTTATTTTTCGATGCACTAAGTAACTTATTACTGCTAAATATATTTTAAAAAACGTGCTACTTTAAAACAGGTACTTTCATTGCGGCTTTCTAGGCTATTTTTTTTTTTTGTATCCTATTTACACGAGCATATTTGTGTTTTACTTATATTGCCTATTGATGCTGCCTTGTTGGTTAGAGATTAGATCATGGCGGGGATTTCTTTATTTACACTGTCCTGTTTTAATGGGATGACAGTAGGGTAAGTGTGAGGTTTGGTGCACCCTAGAACCGGTTTAAACCCCCAGTGGCCTACTTTGCCACTGACCGTTCCAAGGCGGTAGCCCTATTGTCAACCCTTTTGCCTTCTTGTTTGTCTGTTTGCGTGTTTGTTTCTGTGTTTTGTGGTTGACTGTCCTCCCTGAGCCAATTTTCTAGCACTCTGGAAAAACGGTCGGGTATAGCTTACAAGTCCCCAAATCCCAAACATAACAGTAGCCATTCCAAGCACTGAGTAGGGATGAAAATAGACTTTTACTTATTTATAAGAAAACCTGCATTGTCTAGGATAGCCCTTACAAATTCTGCATCACGAAGTGTCATACTGTAAGAAATATTAACGTCAAGGAAGAGAACTATATTCAACCACGTACGATGAAAGTCCAAACGGTAGCACAGAAAATACAAAGTATCTATATTTTTCCGTTTAAAACCCAGGAAAACCCTAAATAAACATGAATAGGCTTAGAAATATGGTGGTAGCCGCATGTCAAACTTGTACATATAACCACCGGGCATTATGTATTCTTTGGCGACCTTTTAATCTTCAAATTTAAATCATTCCTTTTGATATGCCCTTTTGAAAACTGGACGTATTATGGTATTATGGTATGGGGTTTGTCTGTCTATCCGTCTGTCCATCCATCCGTCTGTCTGTCCATCCGTAAACAATTGTGTATTCTGGATGTTAACTCTGAAACCATTACAACACTCATGAAACTTCATAGGTACATTGCCCTAGGTGAGAGGAGAGTCCTTATTGTTTTTAGGGTCAGTAGGTCAAAGTTCAAGGTCACAGTCACTGTATATGAAAATGTGCATTCTGCACAATAACTTCAAAACCATGACACCTATAGTCATAAAACTTTATAGGTACATTGTCCTAGGTAAGGGGGAGAATCCTGTTGATTTTGGGGCAGTAGGTCAAAGGTCAAGGTCACAGTGACCTTACTATGGAAATATGCATTTCTCACAATAACTCCAAAACCGTCACACCCACGCTCATAAGACTTTCATAGGAATATTACCATAGGTGAGAGGCGAAATTATTGTTTTTGGTGCCAGTAGATCAGAGGTCAAGGTCACAGTGAGCTTATATGAAAATATGCATTCCGCTCAATAACTTCAAAACCTTAACACATACACTCATAATAGGCAGCGCTCTTGTTATCATAAGTATTGAGGACACTAAGATCCAAAATGAGGCCTTTTTTTGCCAGCGGAACTAATGGCTACAGACAAAGGGTTTACATTTTGGGGAATAAAGGGAACTTGGTAAATACACTTTTCTGCAAAAGTTCACTAAACGCCGTCACTAAATCGCTATATAGCAGAGCCGACTTGTTATTTTTCATAAACAGGGGTGTCGTAGTTAAGACAGGGATAACATACCCATTTTTAATAACAAATAACAAAACATAATAACAAAATAGCCTTATCAGCCTTAACAGTGTCTTTCTAAACATCAAAATTTATTTTAGTCTACCTTTAACAGAGAAATCAGAAACGGTGATGTCAGAGTTTTCTGTACGCCCGCAAAATTTTAACTGGGTAACTTGATATTGGCAAAACTAGTGTCTAAACTTCTGAATCTGAGACTGTAGATTCTGTATTAATGTCTGAAGATTTGATTCCGGTATCAATTGTCAAACTGGAGGTTCCCATTGGTCTGGATATAGATTGGCGTCTGACAAACCATGTCCTTTGGCAAAATGTAACAAAAGACTTCTCCGTGTTGAAACGTCCTCCCGCCATGGTATATCCTCGTCCCCTGTTATGAAAGCTACAAAAAGGCTGAGAAGCAGAATTAGAATAATCGGAACTAACGGATAGATCACTTTTTTACGCCCGTCACGCCCGTCTTAAGACGGGACGTATAATGGCGTGGCGATGTCAAACTCAAATATTATCCAATCCTTATGAGACTTGGAAATAATGTTTATGGACATAATATCTCAGTCAAGTTTGAAAACCAGTCCAATCGCCTCGGTAACAACGGAGTTGTGGCCCTTCATTAAAAATCGCCCCAGTAACAACGGAGTTATGGCCCTTTTAATAATTATTGAAAATTGACAATTTTAACCATGCCCTCTTAATAACTTGAGTATTTGTAGTTCAATCTTTATGAACTACATGTTGAGCCAGTCATTTTGGTAAAGGTTCCAAATCAATATCACTTATGGTTTTTGAGAAGTAGTCGCCACAAAAATCTATTTTTAACCGCGACGGCCATCTTATACTGTCGCTTCAAGTTTTTACTATATAACTCTATATAAACAAAGATGGTCACTGGCAGCCAAGTTTAATGTTGAATCAAAATGATTTTCGACAAGATCCATCATGATGTTATGCTGATCATTTTAGAAACAGTCTCATACCAATATCACTAGTTTTCAAGAAAAAGTCGCTACAAACCTTTTTTTTTAAATCTATTTTTAACTTAGGCAGCCATTTGGAATATCAGTATGATTTTTTTCTATTTGCCAGATCAAAAAGACATTATGGGCAACATTCCTATAATGTTTCATGAAAATCAATCCAGCGGATTCAGAGGAGTGGTCACATCAAAAAGGTTTATGGACAGACAGAGAGACGGACTGACTGACGACGGAATCTTTGATCAGTAGAGCTAATGACTGTGCCCCAGGGGTCCACAGTTTGTATAAGGAGATTTGCACGTTTTACATAGACATATGAAACCATGCACCAATTATTTTCCCCTTTGACAACAATGTTAAAAGGTCACATATTAATGATTTCCTCAAGTATGGATAATGTGGCAGTGTATTTTTCCTATAGGCCAAGGGGTATACAGTTGTTTTCATTGATAGTTGCTCACAAAGTGTAAATTTGGAAAATGTAAATCAATGATCCAGTCAATTTTATCAATATACACTTCTTATACATACAACATAAAAATGGAATAAAAAATTGCTATTTTTCCCTGCTTATAATTCCCATTTCCATCTTAAAGGGATGGAAAATCCTGAAAAAATCTTCTCCAAAACCACAAGGCACAGAGTGCATGTTACATGAGCTTATCATCCTCTAAGCCTATTCAAATGGTGTCCCTCACCCGGGTTAAAATCTGGCCAAGTCACAGGGTCACAGTTTTACAGATATATATAGAATTTTCAAAAGAACACTTCTAAACTACAAGCGCCAATGGTTTATCATTTTGCATTGACTATAAGCTTATGGTTCTCTACCAATTTTGTTCAAATGGTGACCCTGGGGTTAAAATATGGCCCTGACCCATGGGTCACAATTGTTTTACATAGACTTATTTACGGGAAAAAAGTGCCTTCTCTGAATCAACAACTTATAGAGCTCATATATTGCATGCAACATAGAGTTTACTTTCTCTACAAACTTTGTTCAAATGGCGACCCTGGGGTTAAATCTGGCCCTGCCCCAGGGGTCTCATATTTTACAGAAAAACATAAACAAGAGGCCCAAGTGGGCCTGTAGACACTCTACTGGTATGATGTGATTGAAAAACAAAAACATAATAGAGGACAACCCAAGAAACATGTTTCCTATACATAACTCTAGGTAAACTTTGTCAACCATTTTTGTGTTTGTGATGTCGTTTGCATTTATTATTGCTTTTGCCTTCTTGTTTGTCTGTTTGCGTGTTTGTTTCTGTGTTTTGTGGTTTACTGTCCTCCTTGAATGCTACTTTCCCTGTCCGATCTTTTTATATTCCTTTTTTGGGTTATCATGGTGGCCATTTTGAATATTTGATGACAATGAAAAACATACACTTTATAGAGGCCAACCCAAGGAACATGTTTATGATATTTTACAAGAATGGAATAAGTGGTTTCAGAGGAAATGTCATTTGAAATTTCCTTAAATTTGATCTAATTTTAGCCATGGTGGCTATCTTTGATGACTGGCGGCCACGAAAAACAAAAATATGAGAGGGACTATCCTAAAGATCATTGTAATGAAGTTTCATCCAAATCCTTCAAGCGGTTTCAAAGAAGATGTCTTTTTAGCCTTTTCCTATATAACTATGTAAACTTCGAGTCGCTGTGGCGGCCATTTTGATTATTTGACGATAACGAAAAACTCAAACTTGATAGAGGCCAACCCAAGGAACATGTTTATGGTGGCCATCTTGGATGACTGATGGCCATGAAAAACATAAATCTGAGAGAGGTCCTCTCAATTGACATTGTGATAAAGTTTCATCAAAATCCTTCAAGCGCCTTTAAAGATGTCGATTTTATAAAATTGCTAACAGTTAGACGGATGACGGACGAAAAGTGTTTGCATAAGCTCGACTGGCCTAACAATCTTCTTCTCTGAAAGCGTAAGATATAGCGCTATCGCTTTCATATATTGCATGCAGCATTAGCCTATGGTCCTCTAACAATATGGTGTCCCTGGGGTCAAATCCAGCCCCAGGGTCACAGTTTTACATAAGAGTTATACCGGAGAATTTTCAAACAAGAGGGCCAAATGGCTCTTATATCTAAGGTTGTCGTCATAAAATTCGCATCGGTACTTCTTTTAAACTAGATTTGTTTGTTTGTTTGTATGGCGTTTTACATCATTTTCAACACATGTAATGTTATATATGATTGTCGAATTTTGTGGTAGAGAAAGACCACCCAGTTTTCCTGGGTGGAAACAGTACTGTACACCTTCCGCCATTCGTAAGAATCGACACTTCCTCACTTACAAGTCGAGCTCCCAGTTTGATTCGAACCCACAGCAGTGAGAGGTAAAGGTTTACAAGGCAACGTCATCAGCCATTCGGCTACGGAGACTTTCGGGCAAGAGAACCTGCAGTTAGTAACCCTGCTGAACTTCGCCAGGCAGCAAATTCCACAAGCCTGGTGCATGCATTTGGTGGCATTGATGATTAAACAGTGTCGGGTTGTTATCCGGTGGCGTGGGGGATACAACTGATATTAACATTTTACTGTTGCGGATAAATGTGTTTACGGTGACTTTCTGTTAATTAAATCTCTTAGAAACATCAAATACTATGTCAATTCCTTCATGTCAAGCCCTATTACAAAGGTCCCGTTTTTTTTATTTGATTAACAACAATTTCAATCCCAAAAGATATTAAATTAATGTCATTAACAGTGGGGATGCATGTCGTAGGGTCGAACGGATGTGACCTATATTTCATCAAATGTAGGTCAAAGTCATCCAAAATTGTTCACATGATGTTAGATGTATATAAGGAACATCCTGGTGAAGTTGCGTGAAAATACTGCAAGGAGGAAGCAAAACAAGGCATGTCATAATGGAAACTGGATGTAACATATATTTCATTGAAAGTAGGTCACAGCAACCTGAAATTGTGCATGTGATGTTGGATTCATATAATGAACACTTTTGTGGAGCTTGATGAAAATCCTAATGTAACAAAGAAGATATTAAGAAATGAAAATCAGCATTTTGATCGCCAAGTCCAGATTCGTAAACAGGTTCAACAACAATTGTGATACCTTACTCATAACAAAAGTTACTGAGCACAAACCATTTTTTCTACTTTTAGTAACAGCAACCTTGACCTTGAACCCAGTGGCCCCAAATGTAATCCCAACCTTTCTTTCATTAAGCTACCAACCCAGCAAGTTTTGCCGCAGTTCCTCACTCCTAACAAAGGTTATTGAGAAGAAACCATTGTTCTACTTTTAATAAAAGCTACCTTGACCTTGACCCCAGTGGCCCCAAATGCAACCCCAACCTTCCTTAGTTTCTACATAAGCTACCTACCCTGCAAATTTCATCATATTAGCTCATTCCTAACAAAAGTTATTGAGCGGAAACCACGAGTTTGACCAAAGTTCTCAATATAGCATATTGCATATATAAAACAAGAGGCCTAAGTGGGCCTGTAGATGATCTACAGGCTAAAATGGGTCTTATATCAAGAGTTGTCATAAAATTAAACCGTAAGACGGCGACTAGGCTTAGCAATCCCCGCCCAAGATTCATTGAAATCCTATTAGGGGTTCAGATTAGACTAGTCTGGACAACATTTGTATATTAAAACCTGTTAAGGGCCATAACTCCACCATAAATCATTCAAGAAGAACATGGCACTGACATGCACAACTAGGCTTGGTACTGATCATCCATGTCAAGTTTTGCTGAAATTTGGCCAGGGTTCAGGACAACTAGTCCTGACATGGTTTGTGTAATAAAACATTTAAAAGGCCATAACTCTGTCAAATATCTTTCAACCGGAACAAGGCGATGACTTGGTACTGGTCATCCTGCCAAGTTTCTTTGAAATCCGGCCAGGTGATCAAGAGAAGTAGTCTGGACAAAGTTATTATAAAAACTTTAAAGGGCCACAACGCTCCAAAATTCTTTCAACCAGAACACGGTGAAGATATGCACAACTAGGCTTGGTACTGATCATCCCTGCCAAGTTTCGCTGAAATACAGCCAGGGATTCAGGAGAACTAGTCCAGGCAAAGTTTATGTAGTAAAATCTTTAAAAGGGCCATAACTCTGCCATAACTCTGCCAAAAATCACTCAACCGGAATACAGTGACGATATGCACAACTAGGTACTGATCATCCGTGCAAAGTTTTGCTGAAATCTGACCGTCTTAACGAGGCAAAATTTAGCATTTTTAACGAGGCAAAATACAGCATTTTTAACTAAATCAAGTACCAGAACTCTGGTGTTACTCAGGTTCGAACTGGCTGGTTTTCAAACTTGTCCGAGCTGTCATTGATGTTAACAATCTCGTAAAGATTGGTAAAGATCAGGGCCCTGTTTTATTAAACATCTTACGATATGTCGCAAATTTCTAATTCGTTCACTTTTTTCACCTAAGCATTCAGTGTAGACAATTACGAGTGCACATAATTCAGAAATGTCAAGTGTATACGAAAATGAAATTAAATCATGTTGATTTAAAAAGTGCAATTTATAGTGAAGCATTAAAGAAATTGATTTACGATCAAAATGGTCGTAAGTTGTTTCTTACAACGGGGCCACGATGAAAAACGAACACCCTATTGTCTTAAAGGGAATGTAGCACCACAACTAAAATCGGATGATAAACAAAAAGGATATGACCATTTGAAGGTTGTTCTAAAACGGATATGGGAGCCACCATTTTGAGAACTATGATGTCATAGTTCCAAATTACCATATATGGAATATTGATATATAGCATTTAAAGCAAAGAAAATCACTGCAAATGAAAGCAAAATACTTTACTGGTCACTAAGCATTATTGCCATTAACATGATTAAGTATAAATATTTTTCATACAGTTGCTGTCATTTTCCCCCCCTATAAATCAGTAATTCTTCATATTTATAAATATTCCATATATGGTCATTAGAACTGTGATGTCATAGCTTTCAAAATGGCAGCTTCCATATTCGTTAAAACAGAACCTTCAAATGATCATATCTTCTTTGTTTATCATCCGATTTTGATAATTATTTCACCTTTATTAATTTTTTTCAGAACTCTCAATAATAAAGACGGATTGGCTGGTTCTCGAACTTGATTGGTAAAGATCAGACGAACAAGAGGCCCAAGAGGGCTTGTAGACACTCTACTGTGTAAAGATGTCATATTTAGCCTTTCCCTATATAAACTTTGGGTTGCCACGGCGGCCATTTTGATTATTGCAAGAAAGCAAAAAACACAAACTTAATAGATGCTAACCATTGTGATAAACTTTCAACAAAATCCTTTAAAAGGTTTCAGAGAAGATTTCATAATTAACCTTTTCCTATATAACTCTATGTAAACTTTGGGTCACCATGGCAACAATTTTGATTATTCAATGTTAACGAAAAACAAACATTTGATAGAGGCCAACCCAAGGAACATGTATATGATATTTCACTGGAATGGATAAGGTGGTTTCAGAGATGTCGTTCGAAATTTCCTTAAATTTGACTTAGTTTTAGCCATGGTGGCCATATTGGACAACTGATGGCTGCGGAAAACATAAATCTGAGGCGCACTATCCCAAAGATCAATCTGATTAAGTTTCATCAAAGTCCTTCAAGCGGTTTCAGAGAAAATTTCGTTTTTAACCTTTTCCTATATAACCCTTTTATAATAATGTAAACTTTGGAACGCCGTGGTGGCCATTTTGATTATTCGACGATAAAGAAAAACACAAACTTGATAGAGGCCAACCCAAGGAACATGTTATTTCACAAGAATGGAATAAGTGGTTTTGGAGGAGATGTCGTTTGAAATTTCCTTAAATTTGACCTAGTTTTAGCCATGGTGGCCATCTTGGATGACTGGCAGCCGCAAAAAACACAAATCTGAGAGGAACTATCTCAAGGATCATTGTTATGAAAATCCTTCAAGCGGTTTTAAAAAATGTAATTTTTAGCCTTTTCCTATATAACTCTATGTAAACTTTGAGTCGCCGTGGCGGCTAATTTGATTATTTGATGATAACGAAAAACACTTGATAGAGGCCAACCCAAGCAGCATATGTATGGTATTTCACAATAATGGAATAAGTGGTTTCGCAGGAGATGTCGTTTGAAATTTCCTTAAATTTGACCTAGTTTTAGCCATGGTGGCCATCTTGGATGACTGGCAGCCATGGAAAACACAAATGTGAGAGGGGCCCTCCCAAGTAACAGTGTGATGAAGTTTCATCAAAATGCTTCAAGCGGTATTAGAGAGATGTCGATTTTATTAAATTTCTAACGGTCTCACACCACAATTAATTTTCCCATAGGGTTACTGTACAGCCTTTTCCAACATATGAGCTTCAAAGCAGGGCAGCAGACATTGTTGTTGGTTTAATATTTTTAGTATAGCCAAGACCAGTAATTTAAAACAATAAAATACATAAGTTAGCCAGGTTGGTTTTTTTTCTCGCTCATGTTTTGTGAACCCTATGGAAAATACAAAGTTCATACACTATCTAGCTGAATACGTGGTGCTTCGGTCAAACAATTCTGAAATTTGAATGAAACCTCATATCAACATGGGATTTTCTGTATCATCTGTCTTTTACACTGCAGATGTATGCTAAAGCAAAGAAAAACCTATTTTTCAAATTAAAAATTGCCTAAAATTGAGAAAAAATAGAATTATTTTCTGTTTTCCTTTTGTCTCTAGGTCCGTGAGCTTTCAGGGGAGATAATAGAGGTGTGAGACCTGAAAGACAGACGGACAGACAGACGACGGGCGAAAAGTGATCAAATAAGCTTGCCTGGCCTTTGGCCAGCAGAGCTAAAAATGAAGGCCTCAACGTCTTACGATGCAAAATACAGCCATTTTAACTAAATCAAGGGCCATAACTCTGCTATTCCTGATCCAATCTAGCTGGTTTTCGGACTTGTCCGAGCTTTCATGGATATTAACAATCTGGTAATATTTGGTAAAGATCGGATGAACAAGAGGCCCAAGAGGGTCTGTATCGCTCTACTGGCTATATGGAGTCTTTGATGGGGAACACAACAACAACATGCGCAACTAGGATTGGTACAAATCATTCCTGCCAAGTTTCACTGAAATCCAGCCAGGGGTTCAGGAAAATTGTCTGGATAAAGTTTGCGTATATTAGGTCATTACTCATTCAACCAGAACAAGGCGATGATAGGCGCAACTAGGCTTGGTACTCATCATCCCTGTCAAAATTCGCTGAAATTCTGCCAGGACCCTGCCAAAATTCATTGAAATTTGGCCAGGAGTTCAGAAGAGACTAGTCTGGATAAAGTTTTCTATCAAAAGCTTAAATGGGCTATAACTCCACAAAAATCATTCAACTTGAACACGGCAATGACATGCACAAATAGGCTGGGTACAGATCATCCCTGCAAAGTTTCACTGAAATCCGTCCCGCTGTTCAGAAGAACTGGTCCTGACAAATTTTATGTATTAAAACCTTTAAAGGGCCATAACTCCGCCAACAATCTTTCAACTGAAATACGGTAGTGACATGCATAACTAGGCTTGGTACTGATCATTCCTGTAGTTTCATTGAAAGCCAGCCAAGGGTTCAAGAGAAATAATCCAGATAAAGTTTGTGTAGTAAAACTTTTAAAGGGCCATAACTCTGCCAAAAATAATTCAACCGTAACATGGCGATGATATGCACAACCAGGCTTGATACTGATCATCATTGTCAAGTTCCGTTGAAATCCAACCAGGGATTCAGGAAAAAAAGTCCGCACAAAGTTTGTGTATTAAAACCATTAAAGGGCTGTAACTGCACCAAAAAATTGGAAATCCCGCAAGGGGTTCAGGAGAACTAATCAGGACAAAGTCTGTGTATTAAAACCTTCACAGAGCCATAACTCCAGCAAAATCATTCAACCGGAACATGGTGACGATATGTATAACTAGGCTTGGTACTGATCATCATTGCAAAGTTTCACTGAAACCCGACCAAATGAAGGCCCTTTCATCTTAATGAGGTCAAAATATAGCATATTTCAGAATATCAAGGGCCATAACTCTGGTGTAAAAGGTCCAATCTGGCTGGTTTTTGAACTTGTTTGAACTTTCATTGATATTAACAATCTGGTAAAGTTTGGATGAAAAATGAAGGCCCTATCGTCTTAACAAGGCAAATTGTAGTATTTTTATCTAAATCAAGGGCCGTAACTCCGCTGAAATCTGTCTGGCTTGTCATGCTGATCATTTCAGAAAAAGTCCCATATCAATATCACTTACAGTGTTCAAGAAGTAGTCGCTACAAACTTGTTTTTAAAAATCTATGTTTAGCTGTGGTGGCCATCTTGAATTTCCAGCCGACCTGAAATTGTGCTAGGATCAACTAGACATCAAGAGCAACATTCCTGTGAAGTTTCATGAAAATCCGTCTAGTGGTTTCAGAGTAGTAGTCACTACACATTTTTACTATACAAACTCTTATGTAAACAAAGATGGCCACTGGCAGCCATGTTTAACGTCGAATCAAAATAATGTTTGACTAGGATCAACATAATGTCATGCTGATCATTTTAGAAAAAGTCACATATCAATATCACTTATAGTTTTCAAGAAGTAGTCGCTACAAACTTATTTTTTAAAAATCTATTTTTAGCTGTGGCGGCCATCTTAAATTTTTGGCCGACCTGAAATTTTGCTACGATCAATTGGACATCAAGAGCAACATTCCTGTAAAGTTTCATGAAAATCCGCCAAGTAGTTTCAGAGGAGTAGTTGCTACAAGTGTTTACTATATAACTCTTTGTAAACAAAGATGGCCACTGGCAGCCATGTTTAACGTCGAATCAAAACGATTTTTGACAAGGACCAACATCATGTCATGCTGATCATTTTAGAAAAAGTCCCATATCAATATCACTTATAGTTTTCAAGGAGTAGTCGCTACAAACTTGTATTTTAAAAATCTATTTTTAGCTTTGGCGGCCATCTTGGATTTTGCATCAACATGAATTTTTGCTAGGATCAACTAGACTTCATGGGCAACATTTCTGTAAAGTTTCATGAATATCCATCCAGTAGTTTCAGAGGGGTAGTCGCTACAAGTTTTTACTATATAAATCTATGTAAACAAGGTGGCCGCTAGCGGCCATGTTTAAAGTCGCATCGAAATAAATTTCGACAAGGATCAACATCATGTCATGCTGATCATTTTAGAAAACGTCCCATATCAATATCACTTACAGTTTTCAAGAAGTAGTCGCTACAAATTTATTTATTTTAAATCTATTTTTAGCCGTGGCGGCCATCTTGAATTTCCGGCCAGCCTAAAAATCTTCTAGGATCAACTAGACATCAAGAGCAACATTCCTGTGAAGTTTCATGGACATCTGTCAAGTAGTTTCAGAGGAGTAGTCGCTACACGTTTTTACTATATAACTCTATGTAAACAAAGATGGCCACTGGCAGCCATGTTTAACGTCGAATCAAAACGATTTTTGACAAGGACCAACATCATGTCATGCTGATCATTTTAGAAAAAGTCCCATATCAATATCACTTATAGTTTTCAAGGAGTAGTCGCTACAAACTTGTATTTTAAAAATCTATTTTTAGCTTTGGCGGCCATCTTGGATTGTGCATCAACATGAATTTTTGCTAGGATCAACTAGACTTCATGGGCAACATTTCTGTAAAGTTTCATGAATATCCATCCAGTAGTTTCAGAGGAGTAGTCGCTACAAGTTTTTACTATATAAATCTATGTAAACAAAGATGGCTGCTAGCGGCCATGTTTAAAGTCGCATCGAAATAAATTTCGACAAGGATCAACATCATGTCATGCTGATCATTTTAGAAAAAGTCCCATATCAATATCACTTATAGTTTTCAAGAAGTAGTCGCTACAAACTTGAATTTAAAAAATCTATTTTTAGCTTTGGCGGCCATCTTGGATTTCACATCAACATGAATTTTTGCTAGGATCAACTAGACTTCATGGGCAACATTTCTGTAAAGTTTTATGAATATCCATCCAGTAGTTTCAGAGGAGTAGTCGCTACAAATAAAAGTTAACGGACAGACGGACGGACAGACGGACAGACGGACGGACGCCGCACCACGGCATAAGCTCTGCTGATCTCTGATCAGTAGAGCTAAAAACGAAAAACAAGAGGCCCAAGAAGGCCTGTGGACGCTCTACTGGCTAACATGGATCTTATAACATCAATGAAGCGAGTGACTGCCATTTACGTTTTTTTGAAAGTTTCGGGCAAAATACAGCTTTTGAAATAAATCAAGGGCCATAACTAAAGAATCTGTTATTTGGTAAAGATCAGATGAAAAATGAAAGCGCTACCGTATTAACGAGGCAAAATATAGCATTTTTAACTAAATCAAGAGCCATAACTCCTGTGTTACTGGTCCAACTAGTCCAACATAGAGCTAAAAAAAAAAAAAAAATAATAAAAATGAAATAAAAAAAAAAAAAAAAATAAATAATAAAAAATTAAATAAAAAATTAAATAAAATATAAAAAATTAAAAAAAAAATTAAAAAAGAAAGTCATAAAATGTGGTCAAGTTTGGCAAAGATCAGATGCAAAATGAGGCCCTATGGTATGACGGAGGCAAATTATAGCATTTTTAACTAAATCAAGGGCCATAACTCCGCCGCTACCGTCCGATATGGCTGGTTTTCGAACTTGTTCGAGCTTTCAACGACATTAACAATCTGATAAAGTTTTGTAAAGATTGGATGAACAATGAAGGCCCTATCGTCTTATCGAGACAAAAGTTAACAACAGACGACGGACGGACGGACGACGGACAACTCGGCATCCCATAAGCTCTGCTGGCCTTTGGCCAGTAGAGCTAAAAACAAGAGGTCAATGACCTTGAAGCTCTACTGATAGATTTTTGATAGCTAGGTCAACATTCCTGTGAAGTTTCATGAAAATCCATCAAGCAGTTTCATAGGAGTAGTCGCTACAAGTTTTCATTATATAACTCTATGTAAACAAAGATGGCTGCTGGCAGCCATGTTAAATGTCAAATAATTTTTGACAAGGATCAACATCATGTCATACTTATCATTTTAGAAAAAGTCCCATATCAATATCTCTTACAGTTTTCAAGTAGTAGTCGCTACAAATTTATTTATTTTAAATCTATTTTTAGCCGTGGCGGCCATTTTAAAATTCCGGTCAGCCTGACATTTTTCTAGGATCAACTAGACAGAAGTAGTCGCTACAAACTTGTATTTTAACAAGAGGGCCATGATGGCCCTATATCGCTCACCTGAGTAAATCTGAACCAATACAAAAGGGCCAAGATGGCCGGCCCTAAAGCGATCACCTGAGTACTGGCACATTATCGAACTTCTGGTTAAGATTGTTCAAGAAATGTGGGCTCTGTTGTGTATAACAACATTGATATAGACGGTTTAAGACCCTGACAAAGTTTGGTAAAGATCAAATACAAAATGAAGGTGCTAGAGAGTAACACCTTGGGCAGAGCCAAATGTGACCCCAGGGCTACATGTAATATATGAGAGCTGTGTGCTCTGTGGTTTTTGAACAAGCTTGGTAAAGGACCATAACAGTATAGTAAATGCAAAATATCAAACCTCTGGCTCTTGTAGTTCCAGAGAAGAAGACTTTAATGTAAAACTGTGACCCACGGATTGGGGTCAAATTTTACCCCATGGTCACCATTTGAACAAACTTGGTAGAGGACCATAAGCTTATAGCAAATGCAAAATATTAAACCTCTAGCCCTTGCAGTTCCAGAGAAGAAGATCTTTTTCAGTTTTTTCCCTATACAAGCCTATGTAAAACTGTGACCCCCGGGGCGGGGCCAAACTTTGACCCCTGGGTCACCACATTTGAACCAAATTGGTAGAGGACCATGAGCTTATAGCAAATGCAAAATATTAAACCTCTGGCTCTTGCAGTTTCAGAGAAGAAGATTTTTTAAGTTTTTCCCTATACATGTCAATGTAAAACATGTGACTCTGTGGGCGGGGCCAAATGTAATGTGACACAAGGGTCACCATTTGAACAAACTTGGTAAAGGACCATAAGCTTATAGTAAATGCAAAATATCAAACCTCTGGCTCTTGTAGTTTCCGAGAAGTTTTTTAATTATTTTTCCTATATAAGCCTATGTAAAACTGTGACCTCCGGGGTGAGGAAAAATTTGACCCCAGGGTCACCATTTGAACAAACTAAGTAGAGGACCATAAGGTGATGCTACATGTAATACATGAGAGCTCCGTGCCATGTGGTTCCAGAGAAGAAGATTTTTTTCAGTTTTTCCCTATACAAGCCTATGTAAAACTGTGACCCCCGGGGCAGGGCCAAGTATGAGCCCTGGGTCACCATTTGAACAAACTTGGTAGAGGACCATAAGCTTATAGCAAATGCAAAATATTAAACCTCTGGCTCTTGCAGTTTCAGAGAAGAAGATATTTTAAGTTTTTCCCTATACATGTGGGGCGGGACCAAATGTAACCCGAGGATCACCATTTGAACAAAATTAGTAAAGGACCATAAGCTTATAGTAAATACAAAATATCAAGGATGACCTTAGTGGTTGGGCTAACTCAGGAAAGAATCAATGACGGTGAATGCATTTACATAAGTTTAATGCAACTTTTAAAATATGTTTAATATATATACAATTATCTAAAAAAACAAGCGAATACACAAATGAACTATGAAAAGAATGTTCTCCTGAACTTTTAAGACGTTCTTAGTATTGTTATAAATACCGAATGTCTAAGACACTAAAGTGTTGTTAAAGCTATAACAATGTTGATCTAGCGCGATAACTGTGATGCGCGAGAGCTCATGAAGATGACGATGCGCGAATTCAATGGATGATTGTCATCAAATGCCTTCTGTAAGGGTTGATGACATGATGCAATGATAGTTAATCTCCACTGAGATTGTGAATGATATTCCTCCAGTGAGGACTGGTAACGGGCCCACCTTGTGTCCCGGGGGTTGTCGTTAGTAAAACCTGGCTGCGCAGGTACGGGGACCGTCTCCACCGCTTGTAACGTTAGTCGTGGAAGCTTAGCTCCACTCCTGGATATCCAAACCTAGATGGCTTACTCCAACCCTGGATGGCTTATATCCTGGATGGCTTACTCCAACCCTGGATGGCTTATATCCTGGATGGCTTAGGCTGTAATTATACATACGTTTTAGATGTCGGTTGACAAACATAACAATCTTGCATAAATATCATTACCCAAACAAATCATTATTCAATCAATATATGTAAGCTGTACTAATGATGAGTAGCAATGTATACATATTCTACAACGCCATGTATACGCTATGTACGTCGCTGTTAATCAATGCCCCTAATACATGTAATATAAACATGATCAAATTACTCATATATTACACTCACTGAGTTATGCATGCACGCATTTATTCTTGTCACTCATCTCATTGTTAACTAATGTTAACAATCGTGTATTACAATCACCGAGTTATACGCCAACGTTAACTAATGCACCTAATATCCACTGTTATCAAATTAATATTGTTTTACAATTAATGATCAATTACAATAATTACATCTAATAAAGTAACTTCAAAATCATATGCTAGTCTAAAGTTATGTTTGAGAAACATCAATGCTAACCGGATGTCGTAACCGCCAAACAAGATGGCGCCGCCCACTGAATACAAATATACGATAAAAGTTTAATAAAATTACTAACCACATGTTGCCTGTGAAATTTGCCGTCCAATCTCTGTTCCAACAAAGTACTATCGATGATCCCGGCGATAGCTAGAAGACAATGGGTTTTATAGCAAACATTACGCCCAAATCATTATTTCCCCGTTCTGTCCGTGACAAACGTGGCTAAATCTACAGTATTGAATCTACACGCGAGGCCCTTATACAATTTTGCCGTTTAAGGAAAATATACCTCTACGTTTACATGCATTAGCACAAAACTAAACTTATGACACGGCCTCTCTGGCGGCCACTTAAAATGTGCACGCTTTTACGTGTTACATGAATAGATCATGAATATTGTGAAATTGTTTCAACTCGAACAATAGATTTTGGGTGTAACCGATACAAGAGCTATATACGACCAGTACGCTCTACCCGTGACATTTTGTGACACTCTGGCTCTTGTAGTTTCCGAGAAGAATTTTTTCCCCCCCCTATATATTAAGTCTATGTAAAACTGTGACCCCTGGGGCGGGGACAAATTTGACCCCAGGGTCACCATTTGAACAAACTTAGTAAAGGACCATAATCTGATGCTACATGTAATACATGAGACCTCTGTGCCTTGTGGTTTCAGAGAAGAAGATTTTTTAAAGTTTTTTTCCTATATGAAAAACAGGCAAAATCTCAATATACAAACTTTGGACCCCCGGGGCATGGCCATTTTTGACCCCATGGACTTCATTTGAACAAACTTGATAGTCTAGGCGTTGGTGATCATTTTAAATGAAAAACTGTTGAAATCTGTCCAGTGGTTCTTGAGAAGATTTTTTAAGGTTTCGACCATATATGGTAATGGCGGCCATTTTGGATGTCGCGCTGACCTAATTTTAACAAATCTAAAAAGCATTCATCTAAGGATCATCCACGTGAAGTTTGGTCAAAATTGGCGACGCGGTTTCTGAGGAGAAGTCGTTTGAAGCAAAAGTTAACGACGACGACGACGACGGACGGACGACGGACGAAGAGTGATCCCAATAGCTCACCTTTAAGCCTTCGGCTCAGGTGAGCTAAATAACTATTTTAGCTTTGGCGGCCATCTTGGATTTCACATCAACATGAATTTTTGCTAGGATCAACAACACTTTATAGGCAACATTTCTGTAAAGTTTCATAAATATCCATCCTGTAGTTTCAGAGGAGTAGTCGCTACAAATAAAAGTTTACGGACAGACAGACGGACGGACGGACGGACGGACGGACGACGGACGCCGCACCACGGCATAAGCTCTGCTGATCTCTGATCAGTCGAGCTAAAAATAAAAAAAAAAGTTTGACAAAGATCACATGCAAAATGAAGGCCCTATCACATGACGAGGCAAATTATACCCTTGATTTTGTTAAAAATGCTATAACTCCACTGTTACTGGTTCGATCTGGTTGGTTTTCGAACTTGACCAAGTTTTCATAGACATGAACAATCTGATAAAGTTTGGTAAAGATGGATGAAAAATCTTAACGAGGCAAAATGTATCATTTTGAACTAAATCAAGGGCCATAACTCCGCTGTTACTGGTCTGATATGAATGGTTTTCCAACTTGTCCAACTTAGCAATCTGATCAAGTTTGGTAAAGATCGGATCAAAAATGAAGGCCCTATCGTCTTAACGAGACAAACGTTAACGCGGACGCCGGACGC
>JAWPHD010008122.1:0-119107 GCA_037043455.1 Cyrtodaria siliqua
ACATATCATTTCAATAGTATGAATAAATACGGTCTTACGGGTGTCGAAACAAAATTACAGACATATCATTTCAATAGTATGAATTAATACGGTCATACGGGGCGTCTAAACAAAATTACGGATATATCATTTCAATAATATGAATTAATACGGTCTTACGGGGCGTCGAAACAAAATTACGGATATATCATTTCAATAATATGAATTAATACGGTCTTACGGGGCGTCGAAACAAAATTACGGATATATCATTTCAATAGTATGAATTAATACTGCTTACGGGGCGTCGAAACAAAATTACGTATATATCATTTCAATAGTATGAATTAATACGGTCTTACGGGGCGTCGAAACAAAATTACGGACATATCATTTCAATAGTATGAATAAATACGGTCTTTCGGGGCGTCGAAACAAAATTACGGATATATCATTTCAATAGTATGAATAAATACGGTCTTACGGGGCGTCGGAACAAAATAACGGATATATCATTTCAATAGTATGAATTAATACGGTCTTACGGGGCGTCGAAACAAAATTACGGACATATCATTTCAATAGTATGAATTAATACGGTCTTACGGGGCGTCGAAACAAAATTACGGACATATCATTTCAATAGTATGAATAAATACGGTCTTACGGGGTGTCGAAACAAAATTACAGACATATCATTTCAATAGTATGAATTAATACGGTCTTACGGGGCGTCGAAATAAAATTACGGATATATCATTTCAATAGTATCAATAAATACGGTCTTATGGGGCGTCGAAATAAAATTACGGATGTATCATTTCAATAGTATGAATAAATACGGTCTTACGGGGCGTCGAAACAAAATTACGGATATATCATTTCAATAGTAGGTAAAAATACGGTCTTACGGGGCGTCGAAACAAAATTACGGATATATCATTTCAATAGTAGGTAAAAATACGGTCTTACGGGGCGTCGCAATAAAATTACGGACATATTTCATTATTATGAAAAAATACGGTCTTACGGGGTGTCGAAATAAAATTACGGACATATTTCAATAGTATGAAAAAATACGGTCTTACGGGGTGTCGAAATAAAATTACGGACATATTTCAATAGTATGAATAAATACGGTCTTACGGGGCGTCTAAACAAAATTACGGATATATCATTTCAATAGTATGAATTAATACGGTCTTACGGGGCGTCGAAACAAAATTACGGATATATCATTTCAATAGTATGAATTAATACGGTCTTACGGGGCGTCGAAACAAAATTACGGACATATCATTTCAATAGTATGAATAAATACGGTCTTTCGGGGCGTCGAAACAAAATTACGGACACATTTCAATAGTATGAATAAATACGGTCTTACGGGGCGTCGAAACAAAATTACGGATATATCATTTCAATAGTATGAATAAATACGATCTTACGGGGCGTCGAAACAAAATAACGGACATATCATTTCAATAGTATGAATAAATACGGTCTTACGGGGCGTCGAAACAAAATTACGGATATATCATTTTAATAGTATGAATTAATACGGTCTTACGGGGCGTCGAAACAAAATTACGGACATATCATTTCAATAGTATGAATAAATACGGTCTTACGGGGCGTCGAAACAAAATTACGGACATATCATTTCAATAGTATGAATTAATACGGTCTTTCGGGGCGTCGAAACAAAATTACGGACACATTTCAATAGTATGAATAAATACGGTCTTACGGGGCGTCGAAACAAAATTACGGATATATCATTTCAATAGTATGAATAAATACGATCTTACGGGGCGTCGAAACAAAATAACGGATATATCATTTTAATAGTATGAATTAATACGGTCTTACGGGGCGTCGAAACAAAATTACGGACATATCATTTCAATAGTATGAATAAATACGGTCTTACGGGGCGTCGAAACAAAATTACGGACATATCATTTCAATAGTATGAATAAATACGGTCTTACGGGGTGTCGAAACAAAATTACAGACATATCATTTCAATAGTATGAATTAATACGGTCATACGGGGCGTCGAAACAAAATTACGGATATATCATTTCAATAGTATGAATAAATACGGTCTTACGGGGTGTCGAAACAAAATTACAGACATATCATTTCAATAGTATGAATTAATACGGTCTTACGGGGCGTCGAAACAAAATTACGGACATATCATTTCAATAGTATGAATTAATACGGTCTTACGGGGCGTCGAAATAAAATTACGGATATATCATTTCAATAGTATGAATAAATACGGTATTACGGGGCGTCGAAACAAAATTACGGACATATCATTTCAATAGTATGAATAAATACGGTCTTACGGGGCGTCGAAACAAAATTACGGATATATCATTTCAACAGTAGGAAAAAATACGGTCTTACGGGGCGTCGAAATAAAATTACGGACATATTTCAATATTATGAAAAAATACGGTCTTACGGGGGGTCGAAATAAAATTACGGACATATTTCAATATTATGAAAAAATACGGTCTTACAGGGTGTCGAAATAAAAGTACGGACATATTTCAATAGTATGAATAAATACGGTCTTACGGGGCGTCTAAACAAAATTACGGATATATCATTTCAATAATATGAATTAATACGGTCTTACGGGGCGTCGAAACAAAATTACGGATATATCATTTCAATAATATGAATTAATACGGTCTTACGGGGCGTCGAAACAAAATTACGGATATATCATTTCAATAGTATGACTTAATACCGTCTTACGGGGCGTCGAAACAAAATTACGTATATATCATTTCAATAGTATGAATTAATACGGTTTTACGGGGCGTCGAAACAAAATTACGGACATATCATTTCAATAGTATGAATAAATACGGTCTTTCGGGGCGTCGAAACAAAATTACGGATATATCATTTCAATAGTATGAATAAATACGGTCTTACGGAGCGTCGGAACAAAATAACGGATATATCATTTCAATAGTATGAATTAATACGGTCTTACGGGGCGTCGAAACAAAATTACGGACATATCATTTCAATAGTATGAATTAATACGGTCTTACGGGGCGTCGAAACAAAATTACGGACATATCATTTCAATAGTATGAATAAATACGGTCTTACGGGGTGTCGAAACAAAATTACAGACATATCATTTCAATAGTATGAATTAATACGGTCTTACGGGGCGTCGAAATAAAATTACGGATATATCATTTCAATAGTATCAATAAATACGGTCTTATGGGGCGTCGAAATAAAATTACGGATGTATCATTTCAATAGTATGAATAAATACGGTCTTACGGGGCGTCGAAACAAAATTACGGATATATCATTTCAATAGTAGGTAAAAATACGGTCTTACGGGGCGTCGAAACAAAATTACGGATATATCATTTCAATAGTAGGTAAAAATACGGTCTTACGGGGCGTCGAAATAAAATTACGGACATATTTCATTATTATGAAAAAATACGGTCTTACGGGGTGTCGAAATAAAATTACGGACATATTTCAATAGTATGAAAAAATACGGTCTTACGGGGTGTCGAAATAAAAAATAAAATTACGGACATATTTCAATAGTATGAATAAATACGGTCTTACGGGGCGTCTAAACAAAATTACGGATATATCATTTCAATAGTATGAATTAATACGGTCTTACGGGGCGTCGAAACAAAATTACGGATATATCATTTCAATAGTATGAATTAATACGGTCTTACGGGGCGTCGAAACAAAATTACGGATATATCATTTCAATAGTATGAATTAATACGGTCTTACGGGGCGTCGAAACAAAATTACGGACATATCATTTCAATAGTATGAATAAATACGGTCTTTCGGGGCGTCGAAACAAAATTACGGACACATTTCAATAGTATGAATAAATACGGTCTTACGGGGCGTCGAAACAAAATTACGGATATATCATTTCAATAGTATGAATAAATACGATCTTACGGGGCGTCGAAACAAAATAACGGACATATCATTTCAATAGTATGAATAAATACGGTCTTACGGGGCGTCGAAACAAAATTACGGATATATCATTTTAATAGTATGAATTAATACGGTCTTACGGGGCGTCGAAACAAAATTACGGACATATCATTTCAATAGTATGAATAAATACGGTCTTACGGGGCGTCGAAACAAAATTACGGACATATCATTTCAATAGTATGAATTAATACGGTCTTTCGGGGCGTCGAAACAAAATTACGGACACATTTCAATAGTATGAATAAATACGGTCTTACGGGGCGTCGAAACAAAATTACGGATATATCATTTCAATAGTATGAATAAATACGATCTTACGGGGCGTCGAAACAAAATAACGGATATATCATTTTAATAGTATGAATTAATACGGTCTTACGGGGCGTCGAAACAAAATTACGGACATATCATTTCAATAGTATGAATAAATACGGTCTTACGGGGCGTCGAAACAAAATTACGGACATATCATTTCAATAGTATGAATAAATACGGTCTTACGGGGTGTCGAAACAAAATTACAGACATATCATTTCAATAGTATGAATTAATACGGTCATACGGGGCGTCTAAACAAAATTACGGATATATCATTTCAATAATATGAATTAATACGGTCTTACGGGGCGTCGAAACAAAATTACGGATATATCATTTCAATAATATGAATTAATACGGTCTTACGGGGCGTCGAAACAAAATTACGGATATATCATTTCAATAGTATGAATTAATACCGTCTTACGGGGCGTCGAAACAAAATTACGTATATATCATTTCAATAGTATGAATTAATACGGTCTTACGGGGCGTCGAAACAAAATTACGGACATATCATTTCAATAGTATGAATAAATACGGTCTTTCGGGGCGTCGAAACAAAATTACGGATATATCATTTCAATAGTATGAATAAATACGGTCTTACGGGGCGTCGGAACAAAATAACGGATATATCATTTCAATAGTATGAATTAATACGGTCTTACGGGGCGTCGAAACAAAATTACGGACATATCATTTCAATAGTATGAATTAATACGGTCTTACGGGGCGTCGAAACAAAATTACGGACATATCATTTCAATAGTATGAATAAATACGGTCTTACGGGGTGTCGAAACAAAATTACAGACATATCATTTCAATAGTATGAATTAATACGGTCTTACGGGGCGTCGAAATAAAATTACGGATATATCATTTCAATAGTATCAATAAATACGGTCTTATGGGGCGTCGAAATAAAATTACGGATGTATCATTTCAATAGTATGAATAAATACGGTCTTACGGGGCGTCGAAACAAAATTACGGATATATCATTTCAATAGTAGGTAAAAATACGGTCTTACGGGGCGTCGAAACAAAATTACGGATATATCATTTCAATAGTAGGTAAAAATACGGTCTTACGGGGCGTCGCAATAAAATTACGGACATATTTCATTATTATGAAAAAATACGGTCTTACGGGGTGTCGAAATAAAATTACGGACATATTTCAATAGTATGAAAAAATACGGTCTTACGGGGTGTCGAAATAAAATTACGGACATATTTCAATAGTATGAATAAATACGGTCTTACGGGGCGTCTAAACAAAATTACGGATATATCATTTCAATAGTATGAATTAATACGGTCTTACGGGGCGTCGAAACAAAATTACGGATATATCATTTCAATAGTATGAATTAATACGGTCTTACGGGGCGTCGAAACAAAATTACGGACATATCATTTCAATAGTATGAATAAATACGGTCTTTCGGGGCGTCGAAACAAAATTACGGACACATTTCAATAGTATGAATAAATACGGTCTTACGGGGCGTCGAAACAAAATTACGGATATATCATTTCAATAGTATGAATAAATACGATCTTACGGGGCGTCGAAACAAAATAACGGACATATCATTTCAATAGTATGAATAAATACGGTCTTACGGGGCGTCGAAACAAAATTACGGATATATCATTTTAATAGTATGAATTAATACGGTCTTACGGGGCGTCGAAACAAAATTACGGACATATCATTTCAATAGTATGAATAAATACGGTCTTACGGGGCGTCGAAACAAAATTACGGACATATCATTTCAATAGTATGAATTAATACGGTCTTTCGGGGCGTCGAAACAAAATTACGGACACATTTCAATAGTATGAATAAATACGGTCTTACGGGGCGTCGAAACAAAATTACGGATATATCATTTCAATAGTATGAATAAATACGATCTTACGGGGCGTCGAAACAAAATAACGGATATATCATTTTAATAGTATGAATTAATACGGTCTTACGGGCGTCGAAACAAAATTACGGACATATCATTTCAATAGTATGAATAAATACGGTCTTACGGGGCGTCGAAACAAAATTACGGACATATCATTTCAATAGTATGAATAAATACGGTCTTACGGGGTGTCGAAACAAAATTACAGACATATCATTTCAATAGTATGAATTAATACGGTCATACGGGGCGTCGAAACAAAATTACGGATATATCATTTCAATAGTATGAATAAATACGGTCTTACGGGTGTCGAAACAAAATTACAGACATATCATTTCAATAGTATGAATTAATACGGTCTACGGGGCGTCGAAACAAAATTACGGACTATCATTTCAATAGTATGAATAAATACGGTCTTACGGGTGTCGAAACAAAATTACGAACACATTTCAATAGTATGAAAAAATACGTTCTCACGGGGCGTCGAAACACAATTACGACACGTTTCAGTAGTATGAAAAAATACGGTCTTACGGGGCGTCGAAATAAAATTACGGACATATCATTTCAATAGTATGAATACATACGATCATTACGGGGCGTCGAAACAGAACAAATGAATTATCACTTAAATGGAACTATCACTTAAATGGAACTATCACTTAAATGGAACTATCACTTAAATGGTACTATCACTTAAATGGAACTATCACTTAAATGGAACTATCACTTCAATGGAACTATCACTTTAATGGAACTATCACTTAAATGGAACTATCACTTCAATGGAACTATCACTTCAATGGAACTATCACTTCAATGGAACTATCACTTCAATGGCACTATGACTTAAATGGAACTATCACTTAAATGGAACTATCACTTCAATGGAACTATCACTTAAATGGAACTATCACTTAAATGGAACTTTAACTCCAATGGAACTATCACTTCAATGGAACTATCAATTCAATGGAACTATGACTTCAATGGAACTATCACTTCAATGGAACTATCACTTAAATGGAACTATCACTTCAATGGAACTATCACTTCAATAGAACTATCACTTAAATGGAACTATCACTTCAATGGAACTATCACTTAAATGGAACTATCACCTAATGGAACTATCACTTCAATGGAACTATCACTTCAATGGAACTATCACCTAAATGGAACTATCACTTAAATGGAACTATCACTTCAATGGAACTATAACTTCAATAGAACTATCACTTAAATGGAACTATCACTTCAATGGAACTATCACCTAAATGGAACTATCACCTAAATGGAACTATCACTTAAATGGAACTATCACCTAAATGGAACTATCACCTAAATGGAACTATCACCTAAATGGAACTATCTCTTAAATGGAACTATCACTTCAACATTATGAATGAAAAAGAACTTAGAACGTAGCGTGTTGAAACAAATATGGAACTATGCCGAATTGACAATAGGTGGAATAGTTGTCGCTTGTATCCACCAAAGCGTTTTTGAAGCATTTTTAGCTTAAATTGAAATAGCACCTTACCATGTGTACGGTAAAAAACATACTCTGTTGGTTATCGTTTATCGACAAAAACAACAACAAAAAAACGGCTGGTATTTTTAAGTTCTGAGTTATAAGAATCGAATTTATTACATTCTATGGGTGAAAGATTGAGATTCTCAGTAAAAGAATATCCATAATCGCTAAATATTAATAACTAACTCCGAACACAAAATAACTAATTGTGACGTTAAGTTATGACGTCAATAAAGTGTCGCTGACGTCGATGTCATCCGTCGATAACGTTCAATAAAGCAAATAATTTAGGTTAAAATTATACATAAACTGATTTAAAATGTAATAAATAGATTATTTAACTGCTGGGTTCGATTATAGGGAAATCCTTCACTCGATAGTAGTCGTGTTTTGTTTTTTCACTCACTCGCATACGCTCGTTCGTGAAAAGAACAACACGTCTATCATCTCGTGAAAGATTTCCCTATAATCGATCCCAGCAGTTAAATAATCTATATATAATTCTCGAAACCGTTTTTAACGCGATAAACATATTATACATTTTCACTCTATAAAACGGATTTTGAGAGGTAACTGTCATTATCAAATCGGTATCTATGATTATCGAATCGTAAACCAGTTTTACATTTTTCAGGTCGATAAATAGGGACTATTGAACGATACATATACATAATCGCTAGGTAACCATAGATACCGATTCTATTATGATACTTAAGGTCGATCAAATCAGAGATACGAATCTTAAAACTTGTTTTACGATTCGTAACCGATTGCATATACAGAACGTTCAATCACATCATCTGTAGACAATACGTTCACTTTCCTTTGATAATTATTCCAATATAAACAATCGTGTAAACATATGAACCGGTAGCGTGCTCGTGGATTGTTCGCCATATATATTTCTTTATTAAAGTCTCATCATGGCATAAATAATACATCGTTGACACTATAAGATAGCCATGCCATTAGAATTAGAATTATAAGAGACTATAGTTATAAAACTATCAATATATTTTAAAGTAGCTAATAACATCAAGCTCAAACGATATTAGCATATATATTACACATTAAGACTATGTAAATGATGCTAATATATCTATAAAATATTACTAAGAATGAGTATTGTAAGATTTGACAAAATAAACATAGCACATTAGTGAGAACAAAATTAACAAATCATGTATCCCCTTTGATCAGATCAAAAAGGAACTGATTAGCATCATTTACATAGAAGAAAATAAAACAGAATCACGATATGATAAAACAAATTGGCATTATTTACAGATATAAAACTGACTTTGTCCATATACCAGAGAGAAGAAAAGGTGTAGTGTTTGAATCAGAGAAAAAGTTTAGACCTGATTGTTTAGCCTACAGCATAATATCGTGGTAAAGCGTCCGCCCTGCATGCGGCAAGCCCCGATAGTCCCACAACCATGATGTAAGGAACACGTAAGAAACAGCCATATATTTTTCACAGATCATACATTTGTTAAATTATATTTTTCCCCGCCATATGGAGCTATAATCACCAATAAATCAGTGTTTTTAAAACATACATTTACAAAGAGGAAGGTTTGTTAAACTGAATGCGAACTTATGTTATAATAGTCCCCTGTTTAAAAAAAAGTTAGTGATACAAATTCCTCTTTCCCCATGTAAGAGTCTCTGACTTGAAATCACTTGTCCCTCACCGCTGTAGGTTCGATCCCTCAGGTTCCTAGGAATTTTATGTGAGGAAGCTATCTAGCTGGATGGCGGAACGTCGGTGGTTCTACCCGGGTGCGAAAATTGTCCGGAGGGGCACGTGGAGTCTTTTTGCACCAGTGGAAGCTGGAAAGTCGCCATATGACCTTAGCTGTTGGTGCGACTATAAAATCCAATTCAATTCAATACTTTTCCATGTTTGAGTGGTCACTATCAAACAAGTCAGTCAACATTATACATGCGGTGCTTCGGTCAATCACTGATGAACTCAGGTTGCAATGCAGATTTAACGCATATAGCA
Organism: Cyrtodaria siliqua; assembly: GCA_037043455.1. Classification (NCBI taxonomy): domain Eukaryota; kingdom Metazoa; phylum Mollusca; class Bivalvia; order Adapedonta; family Hiatellidae; genus Cyrtodaria; species Cyrtodaria siliqua. Next base: position 9,824 of record JAWPHD010008122.1, read on the forward strand.
AAGAAAAAAAAAATAGTTTTCGAATTTAAAACTACACCTTAAAACTGAGATTTCTTTTTCATATTTCTGCTTTCCTTTCATTTGTAGATACGCAAATTTTCAGGGAAAAAATACTAATGTTTATGGTTAGCCATCAGAGTCATAACGCTTAAAATGTTTAGCGTAACCAAATTATGTTACGCGTAACATCTTAAGCATTATGACCATAAACGTTTACCTATGACGACGATGATAACGACGATAAAGATATGACAGTGCATTGGACGTTCTACTAAATTGATAGTGTAATTAAATTAGAACATACTCCTTTTAAGTGTTATAAATCCAAAATTTAAAATAACTGTAGTGTTAAATTATGTATAATACGCAATTTATAGCATCAAAAGAACTAATCTATATCCTATAATTCGTAATAGAAATAACTATAGCAACAAGAAGCCGCATTGGTTTACAGATCCAAGTGTCAAAGTCCTACTTAAATGACAAAGACCAATGTTTAATGCGAACTTAAGGTGAATTGAGTTGAAATGGATGTATAGTCGCACCAACATCCAAGGTCATATGGCGACTTTTCCAACTTCCAGTGGAGGAGGAAGACCCCAGGTGCCCCTCCGGGCAATCTTCGTGCACGGGCGGGCACCTGGGTAGAACCACCGACGTTCCGCAACCTAGCTGGATCGATTCCTCACGTAAAGATGACTAGGCTCATGAGGGATCGAACCCACACCAGGGCTTACAGGTGAAACATAAATGCTCCCGATACACACGATAATTGAGAAGGTGTCGAATCTTTAGACCAACTATTATATACTTAAAGGAAAAAGAAACGCGACACGGGAATTTCCGCTATATATTGTATGTAAAATATTCTACTGTTAATCGAATGGTGCATGGCTACGTAAGATCTTTCCTTTCGGAAAAAATACTAAAACAACACGTTACACAGCAAATAGTATTCCTGCCAAATTTCATTATTGACAGAGTACGCGTTTGGCGCAAACTTAGGATGCAACATTTTGCAAACTCTTTACGTTAAATACAGTACTGAACTGGCTCAACTTTTCAATGAGGAACTTCAACATTTATGAATTTCTTGTTACAACTTGTACTGTGATTAAAACGTCTACAACATCACAGTTGTGTCCTTTCTCTAACTAACTGCAACTCTTTTTTACATAACATCTTGGGATTTCCTTGGAATATATATGGAATTAAGTGTGCAGTATATACAATATATAGCGGAAATTTCCGTGTCGTGTTTCTTTTTGCTTTCAGTATATTAACAAAATATTATTCTATACTATTGTGAAGGAAGCAACATGTAATTTTTTTTTAAAAACAAACGGATATCAATCGATTGAACCAGACACGGACATTGCCAGGCTGTCCGTAACGCCACTCTGCCATCACAGAGTTACAAATACATGTATCCCCAGATCGGCAAGGGCTACCATAATGCATAACGAGTTTACGTTTGCCCTATCTTAAAGGGACACTGTCTGTTAGTAAGCAGATATTGAGCATAACCAAATAACTGTCTGACTTTTATTCAGTGAAGTGTATACTAGTACATGAAAACATGAGGATAGACCCTAAGAAGTATGTAGGAATACATTCGTGAAAAAAAGAAGTTTCAATTGGGACCCAAAATATTTACCTTTTCTGCGATCACGTGACTTCCATTAGCGCATTAGGTTTTCACCATAGTATGTATTGCGTAATATGTATAGCCCGCTTAGGTCAGTAGGGAGCGATGTCCGACTACTTTACGCTCACGCACACATTATTACTGCGAGTGTAAAGAAAAGGTAATTTTAGTTTGGGTTGCGAGTTCAAACGCACAAAGTGGATTTTCTTTTTTTTGTACCGCGATAGAATTCCGTTAAACAATCTTGCTTTTAATTAGTAAATATTGAATAATGTTTAGTGTGTAATGTTTGCGAACATAATTATTGTGTGTTTTATAAGCTAAAAGTTACGGACAGTGTCCCTTTAACCAGACCTCAAATAAATACAAACACTATATATCAATATATAATTTATTATAATGTGTACTTGCGATTAGGCAGATTTGACATACAGACATTGTACTCGTATGTTAAAACAATTCAAATTCTTCTATCATGAACATGCAAATAACTTTAATAATAATTTCATTATTTTGATATGTTATCATACATATATATCCCAGCCATGTCCAACGAGAAACCGTTGTTGTCCAACGAGAAACCGTTGTTACCTCTAACAAAAAGTAATTTTTAAGCCACGTCTGCAGTCGTTCGCTTCCCAACGCTCAATGATAGAAAGACTGACCCGACTGGTCACTGGTCAGTATCCGTGAGTGACCACCATAACCATTTTGAGATCTTAATCAATTAGGGGAAACTATTTTCCGTCCAATGCATTACATTTAACCACAGACATAGTAATAATTGTTTTAACCTACATAAAAATACATTTACTATTTAAAAAGTGAAACAAAAGTGTATACCAGACGTTTTATTTTAGTTTTATTCTAGTTCACTAATCAGCGTTGGCTTCCAGACAAACGTGCAGAAAATTGTTTTACTCCATGCTGATATTAACATTCGCGAAGCACCATCCTTTTTGAGTTTTAAAACTAGACGTAAAAATTACTTTAAAGATCTCCGGCCATGTTTTGTTTCGTGAACATATTTATATCTGTTTAAATCGACTTCAATACACAACGATAGATATATACAATTCACACATTGCAATATCTGTGAAAAGCGTTAATAAGATTTTATTTGATGACGTAGAAAATTAATCCACAGGTAAATGTATTTATCAATTATCCGGCAATAATTGTGCAGCTATACTATTCAGATTTACCTCATTTCCCCGTGCAATCACGCAGTGGTAAAAGTAGTATCTACGTCATGCAAATAATACTTATTTTTACATACAACTTAGTAGCGGAATTAAATATATGTTTCTCTCCGGGACTATCAAAAAATGTTTATATAATGTTTAAGAGTTAAATTTGTTAAAGGGACAATCTCCGTAACTTTTAGCTTATAAAACACACAGTTATTATGTTCGCAACATTACACACTAAACATTATTCAATATTTACTAATTAAAAGCAAGATTGTTTAACGGAATTCAATCGCGGTACAAAAAAAGAAAAAGAAAAACCGCTTTGGGCATTTGAACTCGCAGCCCAAACTAAAAATACACTCGCGGTAATAATAATGACCATGCGTGAAGTTGTCCACCGCTCCCGACTGAGCTAAGAGGGCTACACATATTACGCAATACATACTATGGTGAAAACCTAATGCGCTAATGAAAGTCACGTGATCGTAGAAAAAAGGTAAATATTGTGGGTCCCACTTTATTTACAAATAATAATTAAAGCTTCTTTTTTTTTCAAACTCACGAATGTATTACTACAGACTTATTAGGGTCTATCCTCATTTTTCATGTATACATTTCACTGAATAAAAGTCGGATGTTTATTTGGTTATGCTCAATATCTGCTTACTTACGGACAGTGCCCCTTTAATTGATAATACAACAGAAAATGGTGGCCATTCATCTTTAAACCACAAATAGTACCCTAATACCACATATTGGGTGATAGATAGCTTTTAGTTCTACATGCGCATTTGCGAAACAATTGCAGCAATTTAAACGCTGATCTCTATCTTAATCATTTGAGGGATACTCCCAATTGTATATGTGGTGAGGTGTTGAAGATGTTGAGCATTATTTGTTTAGATGTGTAATTTTCAGATATGAAAAACAGCAATTATTTTTAGACACTCGTATATTTCATCCTTGAAGACCTCGCAAACTTGTATACGGCATCGACCGACTAACGGACGAGGAAAACCATAATATATTTACTCAAGTTCAAAACTATATTGAAAACACTAAACGATTCCAAAATCCTTAACTTTGTATCGATATCGTGTTTTGTCTATATAAACTGTCGCTATGTTTCTATCAGCCTGAACGGGGATATGGGGTATTATTTCGATGGAGATTGCGTGGGGGTAGAATGGCACGGCAGAGTTTACATGTTTGGATTTTTTTCTTCGTATTTCCTTATAAAGTTCATATTTAAATGTATTGTTACAATTTCAAACCGATAATCAAGTACACTTTTTCAGCCAAAATGGAGAGAACTGAAACTAATGCTGAATAACTTGTAGTTCAATCCATTTGCATATGTTGCTATGAACATTGTGATGTTGAATTGATGTATTGTAACATATCTGCAATAAAATATTATTAAACTATACTAAGAAGATTACAGGCTTGCCGTCCAGTATAATTTTACCATATAAATAGCTCTCTGTCATGGCTTTGAGCAAATTGCTGCTCAGTTATACATTAATGTTTTATATGAGTAGGAAATTAGTCTACACAATTTGATGAAATTAGTCTACACAATTTGATTACTGAATCTGATATCACATCGTCTGTAAAGATCACCAATTGCTTTGGGTGTATAATTATACTGAATAAAAAAAAGAAAGAATAGCACGACTCTTAAAGAACAGAGATTAAATATATGAACATTGATATAACTCTTGGAAGATATACTTAACGCCATTAAAAGTGCAAGTTTTTTTATTTTGTGTTTATTTTTAATTAAAATGTCTCCAAGATCGATTGCATAATTCCGATTTTACTTCGTTCAATACATGAATTTGATCGGTCACCAATTTATAGGGAACGTGGATAATTTCTGACATGTACATAACACTACAATCGATCTTGGAAATAAACATTAATGGCGTTAAGTATATTAAAAACGCTAGGTAAGGATGTAATTTTCAAGAGGTGTGTTATTTTAATTTTTTCCAAGCTAAGTATCAGAATTACCTCCCATATATTAAAAACAATTTATTTCGTTATACAAACGTATTGCTTTGAACAAATTTAATGTTTGCATTGACAAGAATTGCCCATTCTTTCATTGTTTAAAACCCGCTGCAATGTGTTCACGAACGGTTGTTACTCTTAAACGAAAACATTCCATTTCGTAATTTTAAAATTACCACTCTCTCTACTGAAATGAGAAAGAATTTCAATAACCTATAAACGTATTTTCCCATCTTATTTCCTTTATTTTATCACCGACTTTGTTTACAAATGACTTTGTATCATTATTATTGGCGGCCATATGTCAATTTGTCATTAACCCCGAACATATACACGACTGTATCTCGTCTACAGAAACGACATGATTGTGTAAAATTTATTTTGCTCATCATCATCATCATCATCATCATCATCATCATCATTATTATTAGTAGTAGTAATAGTAGTAGTAATAGTAGTAGTAATATTATTATTATTATTATTATCTACGAATCTCCTCAGCGACAATAAACACAATAAAAACAAAATCAATCAATAGGAAATATTCTTATACTAGTATTAAGGTGTCACACACCCATTGATTGTTGCACTGAGTTGTGTGTGAATTAAAATTTAAATGCCATGTTGTCATTCATATCTGGGCCCAATTTAAAAACGAATAACTTACATTCTCATCACAAATGACATATATGCTGCCAAAATATCCACAGAAATATGGGGGTCATGTATTTTCTAAGAAAGAACTTGTCTCATGAATGAATGGTCCCTTTAAAAACATAAACACTGAGATGCCATAATATTGTATTCATACATTCATTTCCATATAAGCAAAATAAATTCAAAACTCACAATTTTTACATGGCAATGCTTGAAAAATGTAACAAATAGATCAACAATGTCATATAAACCAAAAATAGCACTTTAAATTAGTGAAAATGCCTTTTTTTACAAAAAGAAATGAGAATTATTTATTGACGCCATTATGCGATACCCCAGGCCGACACTTCCTGTATTGCAATGGGTGTGCTACACCTTAACCCTTTCGCCGCCAAAATTCAATTGTCGTCTGCTGCAATATGAATCCAAACATTCCGGTAATGTTTTATATATAAAGTTTTATGGAAAACGTTCTTACTACGTGACGAACAGTGTAAACCCTGATCAGCCTGCACATAGTGTGCATGCTGATCTAGGCCTACACTGGTCGTAAGATCAATGTTTTCGACTGTGGCAGCGAAACAGTACATGACGGTCTATATGACGTGATACAAAGACATGATTAATTAATAACAGTTGTACATACCATCGCGCATTCGGCTTTACTTCCGCCTGGAACAACGAAGGAATCTACCTCCCCCACCCCTGTGAATGATGTCAGTTGGGGCACAGTCGTCTGCGGCTGTACACGGGATGTGTCAAACTTCGTGGACATCTTCTTCCAGAACCATCCCTTCCGGCGAACATTTTCACTTTAATATTCTTCGCATTTAGCTTATCTTTGTATTCAGTCAATTCTCGCCTGCCACATAACTCTTCTTATCTCTTAAAAAAAGTGACAAAATCGAAAACCAATTAGTAATATGCCTTACTCAGAGAGGAGGCAATGTATTGACAATGTAATTAGCTACCAGTGAGTTTCCAATTAATCGAAAGTCATATGTATGGTATGGCATTATAAAGCGACAAAAGCAGCTGTCCAAGCAAAGCAATGCAAGCTGTTTTAATATAATTATACACGATATAATAACGCCGTCCGTAATACACACAATTATTTAGGCAAAACGTTATCAATTTATCTTAGTATATTGTAGTATATTGTAAGAAGGAATAATCCTTTTCATGTAAATTGACGATAGAGACGATTACATTAATAAATAAACTGTTCTCGTAAAACAATGGATAGTTCAGATTAGTCTTAGCTCTGCCACAGACATTGAACATGTCCTGCACTGTATGTTTGTTTGTGGGATTACAAGCGTTTTTTTCATGTTTTACGTTTAATTGGCTCAACTCTCTCTCTAGTGGATATAAGCTTAAATTAAAAGCTCGGAAAGACGTAGGCACATTAGTCATACTGCAACAAGTCGTTTAACAGAACAATCATGACAACGCCTTGCCGACATGTCTTTTAGTGTTTACTCTACTTTTTAAACCAATCATATGCTCAGAACTTTACATACTTGCACCATTGATTCATGAAGATTTTACTACCAGCGCTCTTTCGTGGTATAGAGCCTGACCTATATAGAGACTATCGATAAAACCTATCGTAAACACTAAGCCGGATAGATACTATGAAGAGAAATCTTCATCACTAAGAAACCGCGGTCGGTCGCTACGCTCCCTCCCTTTTGGTTTCTTAATGGTGAAAAGTTCTCTTCATAGCCTCTATCCTATACATACCCTTGGAAACGACTATTGGTCAGCCATCTTTGATCCAAAAAATCCAAAATCGATGAGATATGGTCAAGTGAATTTTACAACGATGTACGCATTTTAGGCACGAGTTACACCATTGTTAACCATGGGGGGTGGTGGTGGGGTGGTGGTGGGGGGGGGGGGGGGGGGGGGGGCAAGATAACTATGTGTAAGAATTGACAAAAACAACACAGAAATATGTAAAAAAAAAAAAAAATAGTTTCGAATGTGGGGTGGGTGGGGGGTAGTGGGGGGGTGGAGAGGCAGGGAGTGGGGTGGAGGGGCAAAAAAGCTTTTGTGTGTGTGTGGGTGGGGGGGGGGGGGGGGTGAGCGGCGGGAGAGGAGGCAGGGGGTGGGGGATAGGGAGCAACATATATGTGTAAGAAGCTATGTGTAAGAATTGACCAAAACAACACAGAAATATGTAAAAATAAATAAAAATTAAATAAAAATATTCTAGTTTTGAGTGTATGGTGGGGGATGGGGTGGTGGGAGGGGGTGGCGGTGGAGGGGAGGCAGTGTTGGTGGGGAGGGGGCAACATGTGTAAGAATTGACAAAAGCAACACAGAAATATGTAAAATAAATAAATAAAAAAATAGAGTTTCAAGTGTGGGGGGTGGGGGTGAGAGGCGGGGGGGGGAGGGGTGGTGTGGGGTGGTGAGGAGGGGCAACATATATGTGTAAGAATTGACTAAAACAACACAGAAATATGTAAAACAAAAAATAGAGTTTCAAGTGGGGGGAGGGGGTCAGAGGCGGGGATGGGTGGGGGTGGGGGAGGGGGGAACATATATGTGTAAGAATTGACTAAAACAACACAGAAATATGTAAAAAAATAAAGTTTAAAAAAAAAATTGTGGAGGGGGTGTGGAGGGGGTTGGGTGGGAGTGGGGGCGGGGAGGAGGGAGCCCATGCCCCAATATGGGTGAAGTATGAATTGAATAAGATGCATAATGCTATGAGAAATCCCAAACCAAAATTATAGATATATACATATACATGCTTACATGCAAACCTAGATCTGTCTTTATTGCACATTTTATGGGCCATTACAATTTGGGTTCCATGGGAGCCAAGAAATTGCAGAAGACAAAATTACTTACCCAACCCTTTACAACATACTATAAGGAAACCACTTCCAAAATTTAGTTGAGCTAGGACAAGAAATGTAAGAGATATAGACCTGTAAACACAGCTTACACGCAAACTTTGATGTGAAACAGACACATTTTAAGGGCTATCAGAATTTGGGTTCCATGGGAGCCCAGGGGTTACAGGAACCAAAATTACTAAAGCAGCCCTTAAATTTGGTTGTGCTAGGGTAAGAATTGTAAGAGATATAGACTTGTAAACACAGCTGACACGCAAAATTTGATGTGAAATGGGACACATTTTATGGGCTATCATAATTTTCATGGGTTACAGGAACCAAAATTGCTTATGCAGCCCTTAAGATAATGCTATAAGGAAGCCCATGGCCAAATTTGGCTGTGCTAGGATAAGAAATGTAAGAGATATAGACTTGTAGACACAGCTTACACGCAAACCTTGATGTGGGACGCCGACGCCAACGCCGACGCCGACGCCGGGGTGATTACATAAGCTCTCTTATTCTTCGAATAGTCGAGCTAAAAATGAAGATTTTCTTTATACGCCATGTGCCTTCAACACACACACATGATACACATGAAAAGCATGCACGTGAATTGTAAATTGAAACATGCGGTATGGTGAAACATTCGGATAAACAGGTCATTTGATCGTATTCATTTAAGGAATGAAATGCGCTCTTTTGGTTTTCATTGGGGTATGAAACATATTTGGTCCGAAGGACTCCACGCGTACTTTAAACCATCCAAATGTTTTTCATACCCCAATGAAAATCAAAAGAGCGCATTTCATTCCTTATATTTACATAAATATTTACCTTTAAAATGGCGTTGATTTCTTCAATATATACGCCAGATTTACTATTTATTTCGAAAAAATAGTTTATTATACGGGGATTTTTATGGAGTAAAATGTAACAGCCGTTACGATCGGCAACATTTTAGACACACCGCTCATGCGCAATATTCTATTAAGTTAAGCTCCGCCCATCATCCAATGAAAACCGGTAAAGGGCATCTCATGAGGTATTCCGAAGGTAATGGTATTCATTGGAAAATTAAATGCAGCGTGTCAAATAAGATTCATCGTAGCGAATGCAATAGCGATGTAATACATTACTCTTGTTTTGCCATGTTTCTATTCACAACTGTCAATTATTTTGAAAGTACATGCCCTTGATAGAATAGCTTATTTGTTTACAATGATTGACTTTAAAATTTGGATGATGTATCAACATGGCTTATTTTATTCAGAAATGATGTCTCGTCTGCACTCGCTGGATAAAGGGACTATTTTACGGACCAGTTTATTTCACATAACTCGTGCCTAAAATGCGTGCATCGTTGAAAAATTAAGGTCATTTTGGATGATGTGATAACATGGCTTATTTTATTCAGAAATGTCAGATGTCTCGTCTGCACTCGCTGGATAAATGGACTGTTTTATGGACCAGTTTATTTCACATAAAAAAACAAAACAACTTTGAGTAAAACTGTACCAAACTTTTCGAATATAAAGCGCACAATTTCTGCCATATAAGTATTCTTTCTAATATTATGTTCACATCAATAGTGTTGAATTACTGTCATGTACGATATGGTTGACATTGCTCGTGCCTAAAATACGTACATCGTTGAAAAATTCACTTGACCATATCTCAACGATTTTGAATTTTTTGGATCAAAGATGGCTGACCAATAGTCCTTAACCAGTAATTCTTGACACGGCTATGTTAAAGGGAATGTAGCGACTCAACCAAACCATCTTTATTACTGAGAGTTCTGAAATACTTGAATAAGGGTGAAAGAATTATCAAAATCGGATGATAAACAAAGAAGATATGCTCTTTTGAAGTTTCTGTTGAAGATCGGACTACACCAATTACCAACCAATCAGCGGTCAGGGAAAAAGTTCCAGGGTAAATTCGGAGCTATTACACAGAATCTCTTAATTTTGATTGGTTGTCAAGGTAATCAAACCAAAAATCTTGCTAAAAAATTAAAATTCAACTTTTGAAGAGTACTTATAAAGGTTAAATCATACATTTGTGCAATGTATTCATAATGTGTTGCATAATCAAAGAAAGAAGTATATTTTACATTTTCCTCATGTTTCTACATGCAAGTAGGTGGGTCAGCACCATCCGACCCAAACAGCTTTTTCAAACCATACTCAAGGTATGGCTTCTGTATGTTTTTTTGATAAAACTAAGATAGGTCTTTCAAAACAAGTAATAAAAAATATAGCTTCCTACATTAGGGAACTCAGTACAGAGCTTAGAGCTATAAGGTAGGCCTATGGAAAATGAATTGGTGTAGTATGACCTGAAACGGATATGGAAGCGGCCATTTTGAGAGCTATGACATCACGGTTCTAAATGACCATATATGGAATATTTATAAATATGAAAATTTACTGGTTTATAGGGAAAAAATGACAGCAACTGTATGAAAAATATGTAATACTTAATGGCAATAATGCTTTATATGACCGGTAAAAAAATCATTCATTTGCAGTGATTTTTTTGTTTTAAATGATATTTATCAATATTCCATATATGGTAATATGGAACTATGACATCATAGTTCTAAAAATGGCGGCTCCCATATTCGTTTTAGAACAACCTTTAAACAGTTATATCTTTTTTGTTTATCATCCGATTTTGATCATTCTTTCACCTTTTTCCAAGATTTTCAGAACCCTCAATAATAAAGCTTGTTCGTCTGTGTCGCTACATTCCCTTTAAGAACAACGTATATCTTGCCAAAATCCGTCACAATAGCGGACTTAAATAAAGCATATACCGCTTGCCCCAAACAGGAATGAATTATGAATTTGATGAAAAGCTAGACTGAAGTAATGCTATAGTTTTAAAGTTTAGACAATGCTCAAGGCCGTACGGGGCAATACACTAATGGTATTATACTGGCTGGATATCATTAGAGCTTATTAAAATAAGTGGTTTCTGGAATTCATGTTTGGTTTCGTGTTTTTGGCAAATGTAAATATTGCTTGTGCGTGCGATAGAGTATGGTTTCATTGAGTTGGTTAATTTAAATATCGAGGTGTTTAAATTAACCAACGAGGTGAAACCATACTCTATTTGTTTTGTAGCACGCCATTTCAGCTCCCTGCCATACTCTATCTTGTTATTCTAACTGTTATTCTAACTGTGACAGTTTTTTTTTTATCGAATCAACATGATCAACATGCTTTACGCTGAATGTAAAAGTGACGCTAAATGTAAAAACGTCGCTAAATGTAAAAGCGACGCTAAATGTAAAAATGTCGCTAAATGTAAAAGCATCGCTAAATGTACAAACGTCGCTAAATGTAAAAGCATCGCTAAATGTAAAAACGTCGCTAAATGTAAAAGCGTCGGTAAATGTAAAAACGTCGCTAAATGTAAAAGTGATGCTAAATGTAAAAACTTTGCTAAATGTAAAAATGTTGCTAAATGTAAAAGCATCGCTAAATGTAGAAATGTCACTAAATGTATAAAAGTCGCTAAATGTAAAAGCGACGCTAAATGTAAAAACGTCATTAAATGTAAAAACGTCGCTAAATGTAAAAACATCGTTTTTGCATTTAGCGTTGCTACAAACATCCTTTAAAGGCATTTTCTGCAGTTTTTGAAGCGCAGCATTTTGGGCGACTTCTCTTCTAAAACTATTGGATGGATTTTCCTAAAACTTTACAAGAATGTTGCTCTTGATGTCTAGTTGTATTTTTTTTTTTTTTAATATTTTCTTTTTATTGTATTTTTTTTTTATATAAATGCCTATTATTAGAAACATATATAAAATAGGAAAAATATAGCATTTTGTAAAAATTCAAACAAAATTAAAAAAATTAAGCATAATGGTAGGGTTCCAAAAACCAATATTAAATCTAAATATGCATGGTGACCTATACTTTTAATTACATATATTGTCTTACTATATGTTCAAATAAGTGCCTAGGAAGTTTGAACACATTCTGTTATTAGGAACATAACAAAAAAGGAAAATATACCATTTCTATATAATTTCATACAAAACTTGGCCTTTTAGCATAGGGGTAGGGTTTCCAAAAACCATTCTAGACAAGCATGGGGACCTAACATTTTATTGCACATTTTGTTTTTATATATGTTAAACTATGTGAACAAATTCTATTATTGGGAATATACCAAAAATAAGGAAATGTTTTCATTATGGGCTAAATTGTGCATAAATTGTGAGTAATGGTCTCAACAGATTTTGTAAAAAAAAGATAGGTTTTACATAAAGATGAGCTTTAAATGTTATTATAATTAAATGCTCTTTACTTTAATACAATTTTAGCAGATTGTGACCAATGAATAAATGATTAGACTTCAAAAATGTCTTATTTAGCTATTTCACGGACTTGTTCAACTTTTTGGACAGATTGACATGACGGTGGCATTACAAATTATTTTTTAAAATTTTAACAATTATGGTGACCTACCATTATTTTTGCATTTATTGTCTATATATATAACAGACTTACTGTACAAAAAGTTTAAAGAAAATCTGTTATGCAGAAAAAACTATAGAAAATGTCTTTAAAGTGGATATCGTCAGTCAAAGGTCAAAATGCTCTAACATTTGTTCGTCATTTAGTGCTGATAAGCCCTACTCATGATATACTCTCCAGTGGTAAATATGTTATCAGTAAGGATGTTAGAGGCTTACGATATTGAATATGCTGTTTTTCTGCCACATTCACCTTTATTTGTAGCAAGACAGAAATTTAAAACGTCAGACAATCCCTTACACATTTTGAAATCAGTTTTATGTTCTAAGAATTTATTGTATAATGTACCTAGCCCAATTTTTTTAAGTAGGCAGAGCATAGCGTCCGCTCCTGGAGCCGCCATTTCTACCGGTGTTTCCTTCTAATCTTATTCAGATAAAAAGTCTACTTAGCGACGACTTGTAGTTTGCACAAGACAACGAAATGTACATAACAACTTATGAAATGCACATAACAACTTAGAAAATGCACAAGACAATTTAGAATATGCACATAACAACTTACGAAATGCACATAACAACTTAGAAAATGCACAAGACAACTTAGAATATGCACATAACAACCTACGAAATGCACATAACAACTTACGAAATGCACATAACAATTTAGGAAATGCACAAGTCAACTTAGAATATGCACATAACAACCTACGAAATGCACATAATAACTTACTAAATGTACATAACAACTTACGAAATGCGCATAAACTTAGAAAATGCACAAGACAACTTATAATATGCACAAATGCACATAACAACTTACTAAATGTACATCACAACTTACGGAACGCACATAACAACTTACGAAATGCACATAATACACTTAGAAAATGCACATAACAACTTACGAAATGCACATAACAACTAAGAATATGCACATAACAACCTACGAAATGCACATAACAACTTAGAAAATTACATCACAACTTACGAAACGCACATAACAACTTACGAAATGTTACGAAATGCACATAACAACTTACGAAATGCACATAACAACTTAGAAAATGCACAAGACAACTTAGAATATGCACATAACAACCTACGAAATGCACATAACAACTTTGAAAATGCACATAACAACTTGGAAAATGTACATGACTACTTAGAAAATGCACAACTTAGAAAATGCACATGAAAACCTAGAAAATGCACCTAACAGCTTAATAAATGCAGATAACGACTTACTAAATGCACATATGCACAGGACGACTTAGAAAGCGTACTACACAAAATGCAAAAGGTCAACAGAAGGCAGCCGAGGCTTTCCATAGTAAACATGTCAATATGTTGACGATGTCAATACCCACACTGTAAAGCCTGACCCTGACTCAACCATTTTATCGTAACGTACGGAAGATGCCGAATATAGACGGAATATGTATGGCAAAACTCCACGCGCTGTCTATGCTCGCGTGACTCTATGAAAACAATTTTTTTGAATGGTGTTTTACGTCATTTTTAGTAAAAATTAGGCCATAAATGAGGTCGATATATTTTAGAGGTCGAGGCAGCCATCCCATTTTTTTCCTGGGTAGAACCAGTACTGTATACTCCCGGCATCCGTCAGAATTGACAATTTCTCACACTACGAAAAAATAATTCCCCGTAAACCTAAAGCAGATTCGCCGACACTATGCACTTGTAAATGCATGATCTAGACAACTGGTCCAATCAATTATTCCAACAGTTTGCAGAAACATCAAATAACACGAGTTGTAGCATGGTCACTGAAAATTATCTTTGTAATAGCACTGGTGCAAACATCGTTTAATTGAAAATAACACCTGTCAGAATAACAGTTAGAATAACAGTTAGAATAACAAGTTAGAGTATGGCAGGGACCTGAAATGGACATGCTACAACACAAATAGAGTAAGGTTTCATCTCGTTGGTTAAATTATACACTTCGATGGGCTACGCCCATCTCGATGTCAAAATTAACCAACTCAGTGAAAAGATACTCTATCTATAACATGTAATTGTTAATTGCCTCCACAACAAAACTCGACCGACATATATAGCCTTACATGTGTTGAAAATGACGTAAAACACCAAACAAACAAACAAACAAACAAACACACATGTAATTATGGTATATGTATCTTGCATCATAAGTATCACATCACCGCATTTTGCACTATATGACTGCCTGGGTTTTCATACGGAATGCAGTATTAAATAACGTCTGCTTTAGTTGTCTAGTCTACTGTCTGTTTTAGTTTACTGCACGGTTATACGATTTATATCAACATAATCTCAACAGAAAAGAAAGCAAAAATTACGATACAATAAAAAGAAGCATGCATGCAGTGAGTGATATGTGCAGTGAGTTTAATAACAATAACAGATACACAGGGAGTGAGTTACACACATGCTGTGGTATATATAGACAGTGTGCATAATAATACTTTTTTTCTTTATGATAAGCAATTAAATACTGCATTTTAGCAGTGAAATAAAAGTGTTATTCAATACGGTAACTGTGAAATACGGTTTAATTTTCACTGCCGGAACTACTTTCTTTCAATGTAAACCACAACAACTTGTTTTAGAAGACTCTGAAGATTTATATATTTAGCTTTAAAATGGTCTAACAAAGAAAATAAACTAAAGTTTTTTAAAACATGTCATGTATTTTAGGAATAGTTGTCATTTGCAGTACTGTAGAAATGTTAACCGGATCAGTGTTTTTTGGAAAACACATTTTTATGTCTCAGAAATATGGTATGAAAGTTATTTCATTGTCTTGAAAATAAATTAACTAAGGAAAAGAGTTTACTGAAATTGGTTAAGTATTGTAGAAGGTATGGTGAGGTATAGCGACTTCAACACACTGATGTCAACAAACAGTACTTCTTTTGTTTCTGCATAAACTTTGGTTATAAGGCATCATCTGCTGTAATGTCGTGCATACCAGATTTTATTTCATTTCGAAGTGATCAAATTATCATATTTTCTCATATTTTCACTCATGCTTCGTATTCGTGAATATATAAAGTTTGCTCATTTCGAGATCAAATAAATATTTTATATTTTATTCATTCCAAAACAATAAATACCACAGTGGTATATATATATATATTTTGTTTGGAATGAATAAAATATATATAGGCATTGGGAATAACATTTATCATGCAGATATACATTTTCTGCCTAATAAAGGGGTGACCTAATAAATTTTGCTTTAATTAGGCACTGACAAATAAAGCAAATCAATGCGGAATGCCTTGGCGTTTATTGTACGTCATGTTATCTGACGTCATGCACGTAACGTTGCCTGACGTCATTAAACAAACAAAAAACAACAACATGGCGGCGTCCTCGATAAGCGTAACATTCTGAGAAATAGGTAATAATAGTAATTCATACAGAAAAGGTGGAAAATCTACATGATAAGTAGAATATTATGTCAGTGCCTTTTACTATCCAGTTTATTAGGCGAGGCTTAGAAAACGAAGAATGGCGAGGCAGAGCCGAGCCATTCTTCGTTTTCTAAGCCTCGCCTAATAAACTGGATAGTAAAAGGCACTGACATAATATTCTCTATATACTGCTTTTTACGGTAAAATGACACCGCATGTATCTGATTTCTAATCAACACGAACAAAAAAACGCAATCTTCTTTGGATGTAATCTTTTTTTTAATTATCTTCGACACGATCAGTAGATCGAGGCAGAGCCGAGCCATTCTTCGTTTTCTAAGTCTCGCCTAATAAACTGGATAGTAAAAGGCACTGACATAATATTCTCTATATACTGCTTTTTACGGTAAAATGACACCGCATGTATCTGATTTCTAATCAACACGAACAAAAAAAACGCAATCTTCTTTGGATGTAGTCTTTTTTTAATTATCTTTGACACGATCAGTAGATGTTGAAGATGCCATTTCAGTTTAATTTCTATTTAAACGTCTACGTACTGGTTTGATCGGATGTTTTTAAATTACATATTTCTGCATTGTCGATATCTGATTATGAGAGTTGAACGAGTAAGGATAAAATGAAGCCAAGAGTATCTCTAGGTGTCATTGCACCATTGATTTTCCTTTTTCGTTTTATATAGGAATGATGTATGTCAAGAGACAAACAATGCGCATTTTCTCCGTAGAACATTTTAAAACATATATATCAGTCAAATGAAATGCAGTACAAACAGGGGATCTGTTGAATGACGTCACTTTCTATTTTGACATGTGACGGATAGATTTATCCCCATTTCTACTTTTCGTTTTTACTGTCTATGTCAATTATAATTAAATATCCCAAACAAACACTAATAAATATTTCAAATACATCATTCGGGTGAATTAAAGTTAATAAGTGTGCATTATGTATCACAAGAAAGGCAAGGAAACTTTTTTTCTTCTAGGCCCTGTTTGATTTTACAGGAGGCACAAACTCCATGGTGTTATTACTCCTTTGATTTAATTATGTCCCCCCCCCCCACTCCACCCACCCCATACTGGGGAGACATATTGTTTTTAACTTGGATGCATGTATGTCTGTCTGTCTGGATCTCTGTCCGTCACACATCTGTCCATCAAAAATCGTGTCTCCATAATATCTCTTGAACCGCTTGAGGGATTTTGAAATAACTTCGTCATAAATGTTCAACATATCGAGACGACGTGCAGAGCGCAACTTCCAGCCACGTCCGTCCAAGGTCAAGGTCACACCTAGAGGTCGAAGGTCATATGCACTATATTTCGTGTCTCCGCATATCTCTTGAACCGCTCGAGGGATTTTGCAATAACCTGGCACAAATGCTCACCACATCGAGACGACGAGCAGAGCGCAACTTCCAGACACGTCCGTTCAAGGTCAAGGTCACACTTAGTGTTCGAAGGTCATATGCACTATATTTCGTGTCCACTCCATATCTCTTGAACCGCTCGAGGGATTTTGCAATAACCTGGCACAAATGCTCACCACATCGAGACGACGAGCAGAGCGCAACTTCCAGACACGTCCGTTCAAGGTCAAGGTCACACTTAGTGTTCGAAGGTCATATGCACTATATTTCGTGTCCACTCCATATCTCTTGAACCGCTTGAGGGATTTTGAAATAACTTGGCACACATGCTCACCACATCGAGACGACGTGCAGAGCACAACTTTCAGCCAGGTTAGTTCATAAATTATGGGATTGAGACATATGTTTTTGTTACAAAAACAACCCATTCTAGTTTCTATTGTTTCTTGTAAATAATGAGAGGACAATTTGTTGTCTTAAGAATATGGAATCTAAAATAAATATTGAGTTGACATTCTCAAAGACGCTTTATAAAGTTGTGTTTTGTAGGAGCTGTAAGATTGATGTTCGGAAAGCTTTCGATCTAGTCGACCATGCTGTGCTACTGAAATAAAACTCTAGCTATATAAATGCGATACATAGTTCCGATCTGCCAATCAATAGTATATCCATTAGATACTTGGGATGTGTTCATGCAATCAAAGTAGACGATTAAAACTCGTTATTTGCAGTTCAAAGGTTTTCAGCAATAACATGAGTAATTTTAATAATACGTGCATCAGTTAGATATGATTGAAACTGATAAATAGTGGTAGATAAAAATACCTTAGTTTTGAAAATTGGTCGAGAAATAAATATTTTACAGCCAAAATGCTTTTTAGATCGACCTTTTGCCATGTACACTCCTTGTTGCTGGGACAGCAGAAAATTAAGAAATCGCAAATAACTTTAGTTATCGTCAATAATTTGCTACAAAAATTTCAGGATGTCTTAATTTACGTTTGTCCAATACATTAAAACCGTTTTGGGATACAATTTATGAAATTAGTTTTTGCTTTACCATCTTTTGATGTAGCAGAATTTTGCACTGAAAATGCCTATCAAAAACAAAAAAAAATGTTTTTTTTATTTGTTTTTATTCAAATTATTTTTTATTTACCACTAAAAATAACTGTTTCACTGATATACAACTTGTTTAGGTACTAGTTGAATTTTGTCTTAAAGGTCCAACAACAAACGTTGGCTGAAACAAGCACCCCGAACAATATGAATTGTGAACTATATACTATTATTAGCAAACCACAGAATGACACCGGCAGAGAAATTTAGATTCTATTTATGTATCATTGTTTTGAACTTGGAAACAAAGTGTTCTCTTACTAAACATTTCATACACATATTTGAAATAGATATCGTTCAACATCCAAATGTATTTCAAAAGATTGATAGTTGATGCGCGACTGATTTATGTTGCCATGCCAATTTTGCGAGGCAATATCTATTAAACGTCGCTTAAAATAGAAATAAACAATAATTATTGCTCATCAACACACAATCTTGGAATGTTAACACGTGTTACCCATTCTACTCTACCACCTTTTTCATCTGAGCAAAACATAACCATGATTGTGGTGCCTTGTGTTTTTTATTCGGATACGATGTATCCAATATTTTATATATTTACAACAATAGGTAAATGCAATAGCAAATCTGCCGAATTCGGCACGTGAAAAGTGTAAAACGCATTTTTGCACAATTTTAAATATCTACAACATCATTGCTTTTTTGCATTTTCGATTTGTGGTGAGTATTCCAATCCCCATAGTTCTGATCCATATGTCAAGATTGACGCAACCATGGTATCCAACAGTTGTTAACAGTTAATAATGATCAAAGAAACCGACATTCATTTGAAGGTTGTATAGTGAGATAATCGATTTTTTACTTTGGATTGTAAGCATATCATTTCCTTTAATACATATTAGTTTTTAAAGTCATGTATAAATCCATATGCTTATAAAAAACTACCATTATAAATCCAATTTTCGTTTCCTCTTAGATAACCGCCGTTTCTAAAAACTGTAATTTGTGTTTTTTATAGATTAATGTTCATACCTGTCACGTTCTAATGAAAACGTTGGAAATAACGACAGTTTGCCATGTCATCGGCGTATAAAATTGCTAAAATATCATCCACTTCAGATGGCATGAACAGAATCGTGTATATATGTGCCATTTATAACTAGTATTACGCAGCCACTGGTGCTTCCATAATTCTTATAAATACTTGATACATCACGCGCTTCACCAAATCGTGTAGATTCTTGATACATCACGTTGCAGCTTTTAAACTTATGTGGTTCTGGTATTGGAATCTTCCGGGTCATATATGACTTTCGATTTTTTTTGTGGTGGAGGCAGACCACCCACTTTTCCTGGGTAGAAACAGTACTGTACTCCTCCCGCCATCCTTAAGAATCGACACTTTCTCCCTTACAAGTCGACTCCCAGTGGGATTCGAACCCACAGCGGTGAGAGGCGAGAAGGTTTACAACACAACGTCGTTAACCCCTCGGCCACGGAGACGCTTAAGGACTCACACCACTATTATCTCCCTTGAATACTCGTGCCCTACAGATGAAGGAGGTAGATAAAAAAAACACGCTTTTCTACATTTTACAGGATACATTGATTTATCTTTACCAGGTTCTAAATCTACAGCGTTTTAGGAAGAGATCACAGAATGCATGTCGATATAAGATTTCTAGCTAATTCTGCCTCATTTTACACATCATGGGTCTCATCACCACGGGGTTGTATTTTTGTCTAAGTTTTGATAGGTGTCACGCAAACATGAAATTAAAAAAAGTTCAATCTGGTAAATATTTGTTAAATGTGTTTTAAATTGCAGATATTGGATCAATGAAGAATTTAAGCATAAAAACATGTTGCAAAATCTGTTTTATCTCTATGCCACGAACAAAAACATTACAATGGGACCCTATGGAAAATTAATTGTGGTGTGAGACGTTAAGAAAGAGCTGCAGAATGGGTATCTTGTATTCGTTATTCTTAAGGCATTGCGCTATAGAGCTGCAGAATGGCATTTCATCCGTCATCTCTAAGGTATTGCGCTTTAGAGCTGCAGAACGGGTATCTTTCATCCTTTAAGGCTAAGGCATTGCGCTTTAGAGCTGCAGAACAGGTGTCTTTCATCATTCATCTCTAATGCCTTGCAATTTAGAGCTTCAGAATGGGAATTTCCATCATTCATCTCTAAGCCCTTGCGCTTTAGAGCTGCAGAAAGGGTATCTTACATCCTTCACCTCTAAGCATTGTTTGTGTATCTGTTAACGTTTGAGACATGTTAGGACACAGTTAACACGGTTATTCAGAAATCCCGTCTGTGTATGTATAGTTATTTCAAGTTATCTTCATATTGCAGGAATTAGCTGAAATTTTACTTGATACCATGTTTAACTAAAAATTAACTATATTTTCAAAACCATTACAGGTATAAGCATAATTTTAGCTTTATTTTACAGCTGTTGGCTGGTAAAACAAACACACATATCAATGAAGACAGACTACTTTGAACAAAATGTCAAAATTAAAGCGAGAGACTGATACTTTTCCTGGAAAATCAAAATTTTGACGGGTAACCCTTAGTTTGAGTTTATTATTTTCAGCATTTTTCTCAATAATCATTTCTTAAAAATCATTTTTATGCTATATTCAGATGTAGAGATGCCTTTTCATGTATATTTAAAAGTTGCAGACATAGCTGAGCACAAATGACCAGCAAAATGCAAAATCCTTATCACTACTGTAGATTTTCAAAATATTAAAGGTACTCGGACTGAATTTCGACCAATACCCTAGGTCACTAAAACTTGAATAATTTGAAAACCAATAAACATGGAATCAAAATTTTAGCACTTTTCAGCATGTAATTGATTTGTATACATTTTCAATTATTATTGAGGTGATCATTAGAAAAAAAAATCACCTTAATGTGTAATGCAAATGTGTGGAGAGGATGCATATGGCATGTGTATATATATACACGTAGCCGATTTATATAATTATATATAAAAAGTTCTTTCCTGTTGGAGGTTTTCAATTAATTTGAGTTAATTATTGGTTTAATTTGGTTTTCGTTTCTTGTGCGTTTTTGTAAATGTTCCCGAACACGTGTATCGCCTCTCGTATGATCAAAAGACTCGGAGGCATTTGTTACAACGCTAAAGGTAACAATTCCGCTGAAGGTAACAACCGCCGCTAATGGTTACACTTTCAACGCTTAAGATAACAACCTCCGCTAACGACAGCAATCACCTCTTCCGCTAAAGGTAACAAGGCTAACGCTAAAAATAACTTTTTTAAACATCTACAGTTTCAATGAAAATTGAGTAAACGGGTTCTTTTTAGTTACTGTGGCACCTGAGGTGTAAGCGCTATTACCTTTAGGTATTATACCACTAATTATTTTCCCCATAGACACCAATGTTAATGTCAATTAATGATTTGCTGCAAATTCAACTCAAGTATGGATAATGCAGCAGTGTAATAGTCATATAGAAAACTAATTTTCCACCTGAAAAATCACCGGAAAAGGTGGGGTCACAAGACATGTAAGAAATGTTTGCTTGTTTACTAAACAGGTCAAGGGTACAGCTGTTTTCATTGACTGACTGTTTTCATTGCTCACATAGTGTAAGCATAGAGTCGAAATTTCGAAAATGTTCATCAGTGATCCAGTAAAACTTATTAATACGCTTCTTATACATACAACCACAAAATCGAAAAGGAATGTGCAGTTTTCCCCTACTTATAATGCCCGTTTTCATCAAAAAAGGAGGGATTACTTTTTATTATAGGAACTACATTCGACTACACCTCGGAGGCTTACATGTAATTAGTGGTGGTAAACCTATTTTAGCGGTAGAGGTAATTGTTACCTTTAGTGGAGGTTGTAAACTTTAGGGTTGAAATTTTACCTTTAGCGGCGGTTGTTACCTTAAGCGTTGTTACAGCGTTCACCCCACTCAAGGATAACGCATGACGTGCGAGAAACTTGTGATCCTGTTCAGTAATACTCCTGTTATATAGGGACCTTCCTCTCTTCAAGCCTCTGTAGTTACTACAGTAAGACTCCTGTTGCATGAGGACCTTCCTCTCTTCAAGCCTCTGTAGTTACTACAGTAAGACTCCTGTTGTATGAGGACCTTCTGCTCTTCAAGCCTCTGTAGTTACTACAGTAAGACTCCTGTTGTATGAGGACTTTCCGCTCTTCAAGCCTCTGTAGTTACTACAGTAAGACTCCTGTTGTATGAGGACCTTCCGCTCTTCAAGCCTCTGTAGTTACTACAGTAAGACTCCTGTTGTATAAGGACCTTCCGCTCTTCAAGCCTCTGTAGTTACTACAGTAAGACTCCTGTTGTATGAGGACCTTCCGCTCTTCAAGCCTCTGTAGTTACTACAGTAAGACTCCTGTTGTATGAGGACCTTCCGCTCTTCAAGCCTCTGTAGCTACTACAGTTATACTCCTGTTGTATGAGGACATTCCGCTCTTCAAGCCTCTGTAATTACTACAGTAATACTCCTGTTATATGAGGACATTCCGCTCTTCATGCCTCTGTAGTTACTACAGTAATACTCATGTTATATGAGGACATTCCGCTTTTCAAGCCTCTGTAGTTACTACAGTAATACTCCTGTTATATGAGGACATTCCGCTCTTCATGCCTCTGTAGTTACTACAATAATACTCCTGTTATATGAGGACATTCCGCTCTTCATGCCTCTGTAGTTACTACAGTAATACTCATGTTATATGAGGACATTCCGCTTTTCAAGCCTCTGTAGTTACTACAGTAATACTCCTGTTATATGAGGACATTCCGCTCTTCATGCCTCTGTAGTTACTACAGTAATACTCCTGTTATATGAGGACATTCCGCTCTTCATGCCTCTGTAGTTACTACAGTAATACTCCTGTTATATGAGGACATTCCGCTATTTAAGCCTCTGTAGCTACTACAGTAATACTCCTGTTATATGAGGACATTCCGCTCTTCATGCCTCTGTAGTTACTACAGTAATACTCCTGTTGTATGAGGACATTCCGCTCTTCATGCCTCTGTAGTTACTACAGTAATACTCCTGTTGTATGAAGACCTTCCGCTCTTCAAGCCTCTGTAGTTACTACAGAAATACTCCTGTTATATGAGGACATTCCACTCTTCATGCCTCTGTAGTTACTACAGTAATACTCCTGTTATATGAGGACCTTCCGCTCTTCAAGCCTCTGTAGTTACTACAGTAATACTCCTGTTGTATGCGGACATTCCGCTCTTCAAGCCTCTGTAGCTACTACAGTAATACTCCTGTTGTATGAGGACATTCCGCTCTTCAAGCCTCTGTAGCTACTACAGTAATACTCCTGTTATATGAGGACCTTCCGCTCTTCAAGCCTCTGTAGTTACTATGTTGGTGTGTGCTCCTGTTGTATGCGGACATTCCGCTCTTCAAGCCGCTGTAGCTATTACAGTAATACTCCTGTTCTATGAGGACTTTCCGCTCTTCAAGCCTCTGTAGCTACTACAGTAATACTCCTGTTGTATGAGGACATTCCGCTCTCCAAGCCTCTGTAGTTACTACAGTAATACTCCTGTTGTATGAGGACATTCTGCTCTTCAAGCCTCTGTAGTTACTACAGTAATACTCCTGTTATATGAGGACATTCCGCTCTTCATGCCTCTGTAGTTACTACAGTAATACTCCTGTTATATGAGGACATTCCGCTCTTCATGCCTCTGTAGTTACTACAGTAATACTCCTGTTGTATGAGGACATTCCGCTCTTCATGCCTCTGTAGTTACTACAGTAATACTCCTGTTGTATGAAGACCTTCCGCTCTTCAAGCCTCTGTAGTTACTACAGAAATACTCCTGTTATATGAGGACATTCCACTCTTCATGCCTCTGTAGTTACTACAGTAATACTCCTGTTATATGAGGACCTTCCGCTCTTCAAGCCTCTGTAGTTACTACAGTAATACTCCTGTTGTATGCGGACATTCCGCTCTTCAAGCCTCTGTAGCTACTACAGTAATACTCCTGTTGTATGAGGACATTCCGCTCTTCAAGCCTCTGTAGCTACTACAGTAATACTCCTGTTATATGAGGACCTTCCGCTCTTCAAGCCTCTGTAGTTACTATGTTGGTGTGTGCTCCTGTTGTATGCGGACATTCCGCTCTTCAAGCCGCTGTAGCTATTACAGTAATACTCCTGTTCTATGAGGACTTTCCGCTCTTCAAGCCTCTGTAGCTACTACAGTAATACTCCTGTTGTATGAGGACATTCCGCTCTCCAAGCCTCTGTAGTTACTACAGTAATACTCCTGTTGTATGAGGACATTCTGCTCTTCAAGCCTCTGTAGTTACTACAGTAATACTCCTGTTATATGAGGACATTCCGCTCTTCATGCCTCTGTAGTTACTACAGTAATACTCCTGTTATATGAGGACATTCCGCTCTTCATGCCTCTGTAGTTACTACAGTAATACTCCTGTTATATGAGGACATTCCGCTTTTCAAGCCTCTGTAGTTACTACAGTAATACTCCTGTTATATGAGGACATTCCGCTCTTCATGCCTCTGTAGTTACTACAGTAATACTCCTGTTATATGAGGACATTCCGCTCTTCATGCCTCTGTAGTTACTACAGTAATACTCCTGTTATATGAGGACATTCCGCTTTTCATGCCTCTGTAGTTACTATAGTAATACTCCTGTTATATGAGGACATTCCGCTCTTCATGCCTCTGTAGTTACTACAGTAATACTCCTGTTATATGAGGACATTCCGCTTTTCAAGCCTCTGAGGTTACTACAGTAATACTCCCGTTATATGAGGACATTCCGCTTTTCAAGCCTCTGTAGTTACTACAGTAATACTCCTGTTATATGAGGACATTCCGCTCTTTAAGGATCTGTAGTTACTACAGTAATTCTCCTGTTATATGAGGACATTCCGCTCTTTAAGGATCTGTAGTTACTACAGTAATACTCCTGTTATATGAGGACATTCCGCTCTTTAAGGATCTGTAGTTACTACAGTAATACTCCTGTTGTATGAGGACATTCCGCTCTTCAAGCCTCTGTAGTTACTATAGTAATACTCCTGTTGTATGAGGACCTTCTGCTCCTCAAGCCTCTGTAGTTACTACAGTAATACTCCTGTTATATGAGGACATTCCGCTCTTCATGCCTCTATAGTTACTACAGTAATACTCCTGTTATATGAGGACATTCCGCTCTTCATGCCTCTATAGTTACTACAGTAATACTCCTGTTATATGAGGACATTCCGCTCTTCAAGCCTCTGTAGTTACTACAGTAATACTCCTGTTATATGAGGACATACCGCTCTTCAAGCCTCCGTAGTTACTACAGTAATACTCCTGTTATATGAGGACCTTCCGCTCTTCAACTCCTGTTATATGAGGACATTCCACTCTTCAAGCCTCAGTAGTTACTACAGAAATACTCCTGTTATATGAGGACATTCCGCTCTTTAAGGATCTGTAGTTACTACAGTAATACTCCTGTTGTATGAGGACATTCCGCTCTTCAAGCCTCTGTAGTTACTATAGTAATACTCCTGTTGTATGAGGACCTTCTGCTCCTCAAGCCTCTGTAGTTACTACAGTAATACTCCTGTTATATGAGGACATTCCGCTCTTCATGCCTCTATAGTTACTACAGTAATACTCCTGTTATATGAGGACATTCCGCTCTTCAAGCCTCTGTAGTTACTACAGTAATACTCCTGTTATATGAGGACATACCGCTCTTCAAGCCTCCGTAGTTACTACAGTAATACTCCTGTTATATGAGGACCTTCCGCTCTTCAACTCCTGTTATATGAGGACATTCCACTCTTCAAGCCTCAGTAGTTACTACAGAAATACTCCTGTTATATGAGGACAATCCGCTCTTCAAGCCTCTGTAGTTACTACAGTAATACTCCTGTTGTATGAGGACATTCCGCTCTTCAAGCCTCTGTAGTTACTACAGTAAGACTCCTGTTGTATGAGGACCTTTCGCTCTTCAAGCCTCTGTAGTTACTACAATAATACTCCTGTTATATGAGGACCTTCCGCTTTTCATGCCTCTATAGTTACTACAGTAATACTCCTGTTATATGAGGACATTCCGCTCTTCATGCCTCTATAGTTACTACAGTATTACTCCTGTTATATGATGACATTCCGCTCTTCAAGCCTCTGTAGTTACTACAGTAATACTCCTGTTATATGAGGACATACCGCTCTTCAAGCCTCCGTAGTTACTACAGTAATACTCCTGTTATATGAGGACCTTCCGCTCTTCAACTCCTGTTATATGAGGACATTCCACTCTTCAAGCCTCAGTAGTTACTACAGAAATACTCCTGTTGTATGAGGACATTCCGCTCTTCAAGCCTCTGTAATTACTACAGTAATACTCCTGTTATATGAGGACATTCCGCTCTTCATGCCTCTGTAGTTACTACAGTAATACTCATGTTATATGAGGACATTCCGCTTTTCAAGCCTCTGTAGTTACTACAGTAATACTCCTGTTATATGAGGACATTCCGCTCTTCATGCCTCTGTAGTTACTACAGTAATACTCCTGTTATATGAGGACATTCCGCTCTTCATGCCTCTGTAGTTACTACAGTAATACTCATGTTATATGAGGACATTCCGCTTTTCAAGCCTCTGTAGTTACTACAGTAATACTCCTGTTATATGAGGACATTCCGCTCTTCATGCCTCTGTAGTTACTACAGTAATACTCCTGTTATATGAGGACATTCCGCTCTTCATGCCTCTGTAGTTACTACAGTAATACTCCTGTTATATGAGGACATTCCGCTATTTAAGCCTCTGTAGCTACTACAGTAATACTCCTGTTATATGAGGACATTCCGCTCTTCATGCCTCTGTAGTTACTACAGTAATACTCCTGTTGTATGAGGACATTCCGCTCTTCATGCCTCTGTAGTTACTACAGTAATACTCCTGTTGTATGAAGACCTTCCGCTCTTCAAGCCTCTGTAGTTACTACAGAAATACTCCTGTTATATGAGGACATTCCACTCTTCATGCCTCTGTAGTTACTACAGTAATACTCCTGTTATATGAGGACCTTCCGCTCTTCAAGCCTCTGTAGTTACTACAGTAATACTCCTGTTGTATGCGGACATTCCGCTCTTCAAGCCTCTGTAGCTACTACAGTAATACTCCTGTTGTATGAGGACATTCCGCTCTTCAAGCCTCTGTAGCTACTACAGTAATACTCCTGTTATATGAGGACCTTCCGCTCTTCAAGCCTCTGTAGTTACTAAAGTAATACTCCTGTTGTATGCGGACATTCCGCTCTTCAAGCCGCTGTAGCTATTACAGTAATACTCCTGTTCTATGAGGACTTTCCGCTCTTCAAGCCTCTGTAGCTACTACAGTAATACTCCTGTTGTATGAGGACATTCCGCTCTCCAAGCCTCTGTAGTTACTACAGTAATACTCCTGTTGTATGAGGACATTCTGCTCTTCAAGCCTCTGTAGTTACTACAGTAATACTCCTGTTATATGAGGACATTCCGCTCTTCATGCCTCTGTAGTTACTACAGTAATACTCCTGTTATATGAGGACATTCCGCTTTTCAAGCCTCTGTAGTTACTACAGTAATACTCCTGTTATATGAGGACATTCCGCTCTTCATGCCTCTGTAGTTACTACAGTAATACTCCTGTTATATGAGGACATTCCGCTCTTCATGCCTCTGTAGTTACTACAGTAATACTCCTGTTATATGAGGACATTCCGCTTTTCATGCCTCTGTAGTTACTATAGTAATACTCCTGTTATATGAGGACATTCCGCTCTTCATGCCTCTGTAGTTACTACAGTAATACTCCTGTTATATGAGGACATTCCGCTTTTCAAGCCTCTGTAGTTACTACAGTAATACTCCCGTTATATGAGGACATTCCGCTTTTCAAGCCTCTGTAGTTACTACAGTAATACTCCTGTTATATGAGGACATTCCGCTCTTTAAGGATCTGTAGTTACTACAGTAATTCTCCTGTTATATGAGGACATTCCGCTCTTTAAGGATCTGTAGTTACTACAATAATACTCCTGTTATATGAGGACATTCCGCTCTTTAAGGATCTGTAGTTACTACAGTAATACTCCTGTTGTATGAGGACATTCCGCTCTTCAAGCCTCTGTAGTTACTATAGTAATACTCCTGTTGTATGAGGACCTTCTGCTCCTCAAGCCTCTGTAGTTACTACAGTAATACTCCTGTTATATGAGGACATTCCGCTCTTCATGCCTCTATAGTTACTACAGTAATACTCCTGTTATATGAGGACATTCCGCTCTTCAAGCCTCTGTAGTTACTACAGTAATACTCCTGTTATATGAGGACATACCGCTCTTCAAGCCTCCGTAGTTACTACAGTAATACTCCTGTTATATGAGGACCTTCCGCTCTTCAACTCCTGTTATATGAGGACATTCCACTCTTCAAGCCTCAGTAGTTACTACAGAAATACTCCTGTTATATGAGGACAATCCGCTCTTCAAGCCTCTGTAGTTACTACAGTAATACTCCTGTTGTATGAGGACATTCCGCTCTTCAAGCCTCTGTAGTTACTACAGTAAGACTCCTGTTGTATGAGGACCTTTCGCTCTTCAAGCCTCTGTAGTTACTACAATAATACTCCTGTTATATGAGGACCTTCCGCTTTTCATGCCTCTATAGTTACTACAGTAATACTCCTGTTATATGAGGACATTCCGCTCTTCATGCCTCTATAGTTACTACAGTAATACTCCTGTTATATGAGGACATTCCGCTCTTCAAGCCTCTGTAGTTACTACAGTAATACTCCTGTTATATGAGGACATACCGCTCTTCAAGCCTCCGTAGTTACTACAGTAATACTCCTGTTATATGAGGACCTTCCGCTCTTCAACTCCTGTTATATGAGGACATTCCACTCTTCAAGCCTCAGTAGTTACTACAGAAATACTCCTGTTATATGAGGACATTCCGCTCTTCATGCCTCTATAGTTACTACAGTAATATTCCTGTTATATGAGGACATTCCGTTCTTCAAGCCTCTGTAGTTACTACAGTAATACTCCTGTTATATGAGGACATACCGCTCTTCAAGCCTCCGTAGTTACTACAGTAATACTCCTGTTATATAAGGACCTTCCGCTCTTCAACTCCTGTTATATGAGGACATTCCACTCTTCAAGCCTCAGTAGTTACTACAGAAATACTCCTGTTATATGAGGACATTCCGCTCTTCATGCCTCTAGAGTTACTACAGTAATACTCCTGTTATATGAGGACATTCCGCTCTTCAAGCCTCTGTAGTTACTACAGTAATACTCCTGTTATATGAGGACATACCGCTCTTCAAGCCTCCGTAGTTACTACAGTAATACTCCTGTTATATGAGGACCTTCCGCTCTTCAACTCCTGTTATATGAGGACAATCCGCTCTTCAAGCCTCTGTAGTTACTACAGTAATACTCCTGTTATATGAGGACATACCGCTCTTCAAGCCTCCGTAGTTACTACAGTAATACTCCTGTTATATGAGGACATTCCGCTCTTCAAGCCTCTGTAGTTACTACAGTAATACTCCTGTTGTATGAGGACATTCCGCTCTTCAAGCCTCTGTAGCTACTGCAGTAATACTCCTGTTGTATGAGGACATTCCGCTCTTCAAGCCTCTGTAGCTACTGCAGTAAGACTCCTGTTATATGAGGACATTCCGCTTTTCATGCCTCTGTAGTTACTACAGTAAGACTCCTGTTATATGAGGACAATCCGCTCTTCAAGCCTCTGTAGTTACTACAGTAATACTCCTGTTATATGAGGACATTCCGCTCTTCAAGCCTCTGTAGTTACTACAGTAAGACTCCTGTTGTATGAGGACATTCCGCTCTTCAAGCCTCTGTAGTTACTACAATAATACTCCTGTTATATGAGGACCTTCCGCTCTTCAAGCCTCTGTAGTTACTACAGTTATACTCCTGTTATATGAGGACCTTCCGCTCTTCAAGCCTCTGTAGTTACTACAGTTATACTCCTGTTATATAAGGACATTTTGCTCTTCAAGCCTCTGTAGTTACTGCAGTTATGCTCCTGTTAAATGAGGACCTTCCGCTATTCAAGCCTCTGTAGTTACTACAGTAAGACTCCTGTTATATAAGGACCTTCCGCTCTTCAAGTCTCTGTAGTTACTACAGTAATACTCCTGTTGTATGAGGACCTTCCGCTCGTCAAGCCACTGACAGTAGTTACTACAGTATTGCTCCTGTTATATAAGGACATTCCGCTCATCAAGCCTATGTAGTTACTACAGTAAGACTCCTGTTGTATGAGGACCTTGCGCTCGTCAAGCCACTGTAGTTACTACAGTATTGCTCCTGTTATATGTGGACATTCCGATCATCAGGCCTCTGTAGTTACTACAGTATTGCTCCTGTGGTATGAGGACATTCCGCTCATCAAGCCACTGTAGTTACTACAGTATTGCTCTTGTTATATGAGGACATTCCGCTCATCGAGCCTCTGTAGTTACTACAGTAAGACTCCTGTTGTATGAGGACCTTGCGCTCGTCAAGCCACTGTAGTTACTACAGTATTGCTCATGTTATATGTGGACATTCCGATCATCAGGCCTCTGTAGTTACTACAGTATTGCTCCTGTGGTATGAGGACATTCCGATCATCAGGCCTCTGTAGTTACTACAGTATTGCTCCTGTGGTATGAGGACATTCCGCTCATCAAGCCACTGTAGTTACTACAGTATTGCTCTTGTTATATGAGGACGTTCCGCTCATCAAGCCTCTGTCGTTACTACTGTAATACTCCTGTTGTATGAGGACCTTCCGCTTTTCAAGACTATGTAGTTACTACAGTAAGACTGCTGTTATATAAGGACCTTCCGCTCTTCAAGCCTCTGTAGTTACTACAGTAATACTTCTGTTATATGAGGACCTTCCGCTTTTCAAGCCTCTGTAGTTACTACAGTAAGACTCCTGTTATATGAGGACATTTCGTTCTTCAAGCCTCTGTAGTTACTACAGTAAGATTTCTGTTGTATGAGGACCTTCCGCTTTTCAAGCCACTGTAGTTACTACAGTATTGCTCCTGTTATATGAGGACATTTTGCTCTTCAAGCCTCTGTAGTTACTACAGTAAGACTTCTGTTATATGAGGACATTTCGTTCTTCAAGCCTCTGTAGTTACTACAGTAAGATTTCTGTTGTATGAGGACCTTCCGCTTTTCAAGCCTCTGTAGTTACTGCAGTAATGCTCCTGTTATATGAGGACATTTTGCTCTTCAAGCCTCTGTAGTTACTACAGTAAGACTCCTGTTATATGAGGACATTTCGTTCTTCAAGCCTCTGTAGTTACTACAGTAAGATTTCTGTTGTATGAGGACCTTCAGCTTTTCAAGCCACTGTAGTTACTACAGTATTGCTCCTGTTATATGAGGACATTTTGCTCTTCAAGCCTCTGTAGTTACTACAGTAAGATTTCTGTTTTATGAGGACCTTCCGCTTTTCAAGCCTCTGTTGTTACTTCTTCAAGACTCCTGTTGTATGAGGACCTTCCGCTCTTCAAGCCTCTGTAGTTACTACAGTAATACTCCTGTTATTTTAGGACCTTCCATCTTCAAGTCTCTGTAGTTACTACAGTATTGCTCCTGTTATATAAGGACATTTTGCTCTTCAAGCCTCTGTAGTTACTACAGTAAGACTTCTGTTGTATGAGGACCGTCCGCTCTTCAAGCCTCTGTAGTTACTACAGTAAGACTCTTGTTGTATAAGGACCTTCCTCATTTCAAGCCTCTGTAGTTACTACAGTAATACTCCTGTCGTATGAGGACCTTCCGCTTCAGGCCTCTGTAGTTACTACAGTAAGACTCCTGTTATATAAGGACCTTCCTCATTTCAAGCCTCTGTAGTTACTACAGTAAGACTCCTGTTATATAAGGACGTTCCTCATTTCAAGCCTCTGTAGTTACTACAGTAATACTCCTGTCGTATGAGGACCTTCCGCTTCAAGCCTCTGTAGTTACTACAGTAAGACTCCTGTTATAAGGACCTTCCTCATTTCAAGCCTCTGTAGTTACTACAATAATACTCCTGTTGTATAAGGACCTTCCTCATTTCAAGCCTCTGTAGTTACTACAGTAATACTCCTGTCGTATGAGGACCTTTCGCTTCAAGCCTCTGTAGTTACTACAGTAAGACTCCTGTTATATAAGGACCTTCCTCATTTCAAGCCTCTGTAGTTACTACAATAATACTCCTGTTGTATAAGGACCTTCCTCATTTCAAGCCTCTGTAGTTACTACAGTAATACTCCTGTCGTATGAGGACCTTCCGCTTCAAGCCTCTGTAGTTACTACAGTAAGACTCCTGTTGTATGAGGACCTTCCGCTCTTCAAGCCTCTGTATTTACTACAATAATACTCCTGTTGTATAAGGACCTTCCTCATTTCAAGCCTTTGTAGTTACTACAGTAATACTCCTGTCGTATGAGGACCTTCCGATTCAAGCCTCTGTAGTTACTACAGTAAGACTCCTGTTGTATGAGGACCTTCCGCTCTTCAAGCCTCTGTAGTTACTACAATAATACTCCTGTTGTATAAGGACCTTCCTCATTTCAAGCCTCTGTAGTTACTACATCAAGACTCCTGTTGTATGAGGACATTCCGCTTCTACCCCCAGTAGTTACTACAGTAAGACTCTTGTTATATGAGGACCTTCCGCTTCAAGCCTCTGTATTTAATACAGTAATACTTCTGTGGTATGAGGACCTTCCGCCTCAAGCCTATGTAGTTACTACAGTAAAACTCCTGTTATATGAGGACCTTCCGCTTCAAGCCTCTGTAGTTACTACATCAAGACTCCTGTTGTATGAGGACCTTCCGCTCTTCAAGCCTCTGTAGTTACTACAGTAAAACTCCTGTTATATGAGGACCTTCCGCTTCAAGCCTCTGTAGTTACTACAATAATACTCCTGTTATATAAGGACCTTCCGCTCTTCAAGCCTCTGTAATTACTACAGTAATACTCCTGTTATATAAGGACATTCTGCTCTTCCAGCCTGTGTAGTTTCTCCTACTCTATACGTACTATTTATAGCATTAGTGTTCGAGTATATGCAATTTATACTGGTTCTTGGGGTTTGTACTACAGTTCTAATGTTTTTTACAACAGGTATTTTGGGTACACCGTGCTGTAACTACCAACTGTGTCAGTTGTAGCACTGATGAAATATACCCTCAGTTATTGCACGGGTCTTTACAACTATGGTACAAATATATACTGAAAGGAAAAAGAAACGCATAATGGGTACATCCGCTATTTATTGTACGTTTACTAGGCTACTGCTAATCGAATGGTACAGGGCGACATTAGGCCTGTCCTTTCGGAAAAAAGTTTAAACAGGACCGAACACACCAATGGTTACCCCTTTAAAGTTTCATTATCGACAGAATGCGCATTTGGCTCAAGCAGGTGAGCAAACTTAGGCTTTAAACGTTGCAATCGCTTAAAGTTCTCCGGCCATGTTTTGTTTCATGAACATGTTTATGTTTATTTAAATCGAAATCTATACACAACAATAGATATTTACATTCCCACATTGCAATATCTGTTAAATGTATGTGGTGACTTAGAAAACTTTGAACAGGTAAATTAATCCACAGGTAAATGTATTTATCAATTATCTGGCAATAGTTGTGCACTTATACAATTCAGATTTACCTCATTTACCCGTGCAGTCACGCAGTTGTAAAAGTAGTATCTAAGTCAAATGCAAATAATACATATTTTTACATACAACTTAGTAGCGGATTTACATATATTTTTCTCTCCGGGACTATAAAGAAATGTTCATATGATGTTTATGAGTTAAATTTATTAATTGATAATACTACAAAAAGGGTGACCATTCATCTTTAACATTAAACACAGTATTGAAATGGCTCGACTTTTTCAAGCGAAACTTTAATGTTAACGAATTTCGTGTAACACAAGTCTACTTTAATTAAAAGTCTACTGCATGACAGAGTTGTCCTTTCTGCAATTAGATGTAGCCCCTTTTTGTACAAAACACGTTGAGATATATCTGGAATATTACGTGGAATTAGGTGTATATAATAGTGTAGTAAAGGCAAGTTTGTGATTATGCGTTTCTTTTTCCTTTCAGTATACGTTCATAACTGTTAAATCACACTGTATTTTTTCACTACAGGATACACATGTGTTCATGCTGTACTGTCATGTTTTGCACTAAATGTAGGCGCAATCTCACTAAAATCAGCCCTTCTATCACGCTGTGATACTTTTCGCTTCGAGGAAAGCATCAAAGCGAAATTAGGATTCGATTTTTTATGAGACTGATATATATACACTGAAGACAATTTCTAAGTATCAACTGTTGTATCTTAACTAATTTTCTTATTTTAAATATATTTTAGAATAGATATATGATGATAAATATTTTGTTTTGACCCATAGTTTGTAAAACATTTATTTTTTGTTTAAATTGTTACATCTTTTGAGAGTTACCCTCCCTTTATATGAAAACATGAAATGTACTGATAAACACATAACATGTGTCAAAGATCGGTTAAAGATATAAAATTCTTAAAATTGGTATGAAATAATAGAAAAAAAACCATAAAAATTTGACCCATTTATCGCAGATTCTCCGTCTATAAAAAAAATGAAATATGGATAATCTTAAATTACCTCCCTTTAAATTGAATATTGCTTGAAATGCATGTAACTGTTATTCAGCGTTAATATAAAATATTTCGAAAATTTCTTTTGCAAACGCATTGGTATTGGTAATGGCAGTAAAACATGATGTCAAAATAATTTTAACTGGCATATTTTAGAATTAGGAACATCGAAAGCTTCACTAATTCGAAGTACTTAATAAAATCCTATATACCCAGTTGTATAAGTGTTATAACTTATTTCTAAGAAAACACATTGACTTAAAAGTTTTAAAATATGTTCATGCAATCAGATTTACACTCGTTATTTTGCAGTTTAACCGTATCTTTAATCAAGCTCAAAATACACAAATCAATGAGAATATTATTGACATATACTTAGGTTGGTACTTAAAGCAGTTTGGTTCAGTGTATATAAAGGCTCTACAAGAACAGCTATTGTCCACTCATACGGTTTGGATATTTATTTTACATTGATTGTAACGAAAGCTCTTTGCATTTATTGTAATCACTCAGACTTGATATACACCTGGGTAAAACCAGTATTAAGCAAATGCAGATAAAGTGTCTTGCTAAGGGACATAGACATATGGTCATGGCGGGGTTTGAACCCACGACATTCCGATCCTGGGTCCTACGCTCTACCATTAGACAGACCACAGCGCTCCGCAGATCTATTTACATCTTGCATTTCATACAGGTAAATTGTAACTGTTAACCCGCTAATTACGACTATAATAGCCTTTGCGTCCATTGTAAACCCAGCTTACAATGTCCGGCTGCTGATAAGTCATTTTCCACAAAACACCCCATTGTCACATAAATGGAATGGTCTTAATTCAAAGAAAGAACAGTCCATTATATATATGTAGCGGCTTAAGGGTTAATATCTGAAGTTGATCTGGAGGGATGCACTTGTCTATGCATCGATAATCATTAAAATATTTAAAGGACTGGTTTACAGTTTGTTAATTTATATCAAGAGACTAGCTCGATAATAAAATGCTATATATATCCACACATAAGTTTAATTATGTAGTCATTGAATGACAATTACAATTATTACAAAAGAAAGGAGCAAAATATTTCAAATATCTAAAACATCAAGTTAAACAGTTGTCTAGAGTTATCTAATCCTGTTTTTGGATTGTATTGCAGGTAAGAAGGAGTTAACATGATTCAATTGTTTTTAACAAATTTCCCACAACCAACTGTTCAGATTATAGCAAATATTAAACGACACGATGTTAAGATACAGAGACAGTTAAAGGGAATAATTACCACTTAGTAGGTCGGCTTGAATGAATGCAGCCTATTGATGGCAGTCGTTATTGATGGCAGTCGTTATTGGCAGTCGTTATTGATGGCAGTCGTTATTGGCAGTCGTTATTTATGGCAGTCGTTATTGATGACAACACGGTGAATATTTATATACAGGGTAAATAGATATGTGTAAAATTACGACATCAATACCGTGAACGTGTTGTTCTTGTCATCCCAATTATCAATTATACGCAATTCTGGTACTAAAGATTCCCCATTTTCGGAGCAGAATTCATAAGCCATTTCTTTCATATCACACAATAATGCCGAGCCTACATGGATGATCGCCGATAAGTACCTGAAGTTATTACAACATTGATGGAAGCAACGAGAGTATGTTGATAATCTATACCTACCTGTAAGACGCTACTTTAGTCAATATTCAAAATCAGATGTGCAGTCAAATTTGTTGACAACATTTCAACTTGCAAATTGACATCGGTAAAATGTCTCACCTTAGATCACGATACCATTTATCATTTCCGAAGACCTTACTCACAACAAGAGTTTTGTTAAAGGTAAATCAATAAACAGGTGCTCACTTACCTACACATTCCTAGTACTTAGTTTCATTTTGTCTTCGAGATATAGTATATCTGGTATAGTATATCTGTTTCATCATCACGTTTGACCCATGTAGACAGGGTTAGTTATGTTTGGGTATGGTTTCCTTAATAACTAATATTCATCTCTATGTAAAATGTGTGAGGTGTCAGACCGGTGAAAATCAGAACACAATGCAATATAGGCTATATCTGGAGATCAGTCACAAGTTCCACAACATTCGTTCGCTTAAATACACTTTTATTCTGTGTATTAAACACATGTGACTAGCAAACGGTCCCATATCTGGAATAAAACACCGATTCAGTTTTTCAACATTTCGCGTCATTCGTTCACACTATGCGTATTTTGAAATAAACATCTGTCAAAACCACATCTCTACCTAACCTCTGTACTCTCCAAAGAAATAATCCTGACAAACACAGTAAAATACCTACTATTCATGACAACCGACATACTACGTTAACCTCAGGTTAGATTTAACAATGAAATAAGAACCAATCTTGGGAAAAACACAAGCAAACCAGAAACTTTGGATTTTTTCAAGGAACTATTTTAGCACCCTACGACCCGGAAGTACTTCCTGACTGGTCTGACACCGTAAGCAGATTTGACAACATGCATATCATTACTCTATGCTGGTTAAGCTTTCACAGTGGTAGTGTAGCTGACACGTACGGTTTACACTTGTATTACTACATTACCATTTGCTCCTCGATTTACTTATTCTACGTCATGTTGAATTTAAAACTGCTTGCATGCTGGTATCTAAATAAAAACATTAGATTATTTTTTTCTTGGGACACGTGCACACGTGTTGTCTACACGTCTTTACATGTCTTGGCATTGTATCTGACTAATTGAATGAAAACGACATGATGAATAAACATTAATTTATTATTATGCTTCCGATATCCGGAGTATAATTAAAGTAAAACATTTCTAATCTCGGTAATTTCTAATATATTTCCGATTTTCCGGAGTCTAATATATTCAATGACCTGATTGTGTTTATACAGGGCGGCGGTCCAATTTATTTGAAAATATTCCCGATTGTCCGGAATATACTTATTGATGCATTGTCCGAAATAGTTCCTATTGTCCGAAATAAGTAATTAACGTTGAACTGTCAATATTTCGGATTGTCCGGAATAAGTAGTTGTATGTTCAACTGTCGATATTTCCGATTGTCCGGAATATGAAACTATTGAAGTTGATATGTCAATATCTCCGATTGTCCGGAAGATGAAATGACTGTTGAATTGCCAATATGTCCGATTGTCCGCAATAAGTAATTATATATTCAACTGTCAATATTTCGGATTGTCCGGAATAAGTAGTTGTATGTTCAACTGTCGATATTTCCGATTGTCCGGAATATGAAACTATTGAAGTTGATATGTCAATATCTCCGATTGTCCGGAAGATGAAATGACTGTTGAATTGCCAATATGTCCGATTGTCCGCAATAAGTAATTATATATTCAACTGTCAATATTTCGGATTGTCCGGAATAAGTAGTTGTATGTTCAACTGTCGATATTTCCGATTGTCCGGAATATGAAACTATTGAAGTTGATATGTCAATATCTCCGATTGTCCGGAAGATGAAATGACTGTTGAATTGCCAATATGTCCGATTGTCCGCAATAAGTAATTATATATTCAACTGTCAATATTTCGGATTGTCCGGAATAAGTAGTTGTATGTTCAACTGTCGATATTTCCGATTGTCCGGAATATGAAACTATTGAAGTTGATATGTCAATATCTCCGATTGTCCGGAAGATGAAATGACTGTTGAATTGCCAATATGTCCGATTGTCCGCAATAAGTAATTATATATTCAACTGTCAATATTTCGGATTGTCCGGAATAAGTAGTTGTATGTTCAACTGTCGATATTTCCGATTGTCCGGAATATGAAACTATTGAAGTTGATATGTCAATATCTCCGATTGTCCGGAAGATGAAATGACTGTTGAATTGCCAATATGTCCGATTGTCCGCAATAAGTAATTATATATTCAACTGTCAATATTTCTGATTGTCCGGAATATAACGAACTTACGTTAAACTATCACTTTATCTATGCAGTTATTAATTACAATGCCATATTAAATACATAAAATCAGCCATTGCCAATTATGTCAAAAATAACATAATTAAAGATGATTTTCAGTCTGGCTTTTCTATGTTTTTTTTATGTAATCCCAGTTTTTGTAATAAGGGTTATTTATTGAGTATGCGTGTTGCTGTAATTGAACACGAATCATCAATAACAAATGGAGTATGCGTTACTGTAATTGGTAATTATGTACTGTCTGCTATCACAGGCGCCTGGAACTCTCAGCATCAGCTCCAGATCATCAGACCCCCTAATTACTGACATGCACGACGCGAGAATCATGGCTCTGATGATAATATGTACCTACCATAGAGCCATGATTCCAGTGCCTTAACATATAGGCAGGACCGCGTACTGACCCACATACGCATTTTTCCGACGAGGTTTTTGCCTGCATAAACAACCACCGTATGTCAATAGACTCCAACCTTAAATAAAATGCATACAATTCAACAAAAAGTAGAATATCTCGTCGATCTATGCTATTTACTTTATCGTTCCGTATTTGGAAACTTAAACCAAATATTTGTACATATTGAAACATTTCCATATACGGAACGACACAGAGCGAGATGATTTGAAAGGTACACATTCATGTAAAAGTAACAATTCATACATCATACATCCATTCACACATCAAACATACATTCATACATCATACATACATTCACACATCATATATATATTCACACATCATACATACATTCACACATCATACATACATTCACACATCATACATACATTCACACATCATACATACATCCATACATCATACATACATTCACACATCATATATATATTCACACATCATACATACATTCACACATCATACATACATACACACATTCACACATCATACATACATTCACACATCATGCATACATTCATAAACCATGTATACATTCACACATCATACATACATACATACATTCACACATCATACATACATTCATACATCATTTCATTCACACATCATACATACATTCATACATCATACATACATTCACACAGCATACATACATTTACACATCATACATACATTCATACATCATACATACATTCACACACCATACATACATTTACACATCATACATACATTCACACATCATACATACATTTACACATCACACATACATTTACACATCATACATACATTCACACATCATACATACATTCACACATCATACATACATTAACACATCATACATACATTCATACATCATACATACATTCATACATCATACATACATTCACACATCATACATACATACATACATTCAAACATCATACATACATTCACACATCATATATATATATTCACACATCATACATACATTCACACATCATACATACATTCACACATCATGCATACATTCATACATCATGTATACATTCACACATCATACATGCATACATTCACACATTATACATACATTCACACATCATGCATACATTCATACACCATGTATACATTCACACATCATACATACATACATACATACATACATTCACACATCATACATACATTCACACATCATAACATTCACACATCATACATACATGCATACATTCACACATCATACATACATTTACACATCATACATACATTCACACATATTACATACATTCATACATCATACATACATTCACACATCATACATACATTCACACAGCATACATACATTCACACATCATACATACATTCACACATCATACATACATTTACACATCATACATACATTCACACATCATACATACATTCACACATCATACATACATTCACACATGCATACATTCACACATCATGCATACATTCACACATCATGCATACATTCATTCATACATCATACATACATTTACACATCATATGTATATTCACACATCATACATACATTTACACATCATACATACATTCAAACATCATATATATATTCACACATCATACATACATTTACACATCATACATACATTCAGACATCATATATACATTCACACATCATACATACATTCACACATCATACATACATTCACACATCATACATACATTCATACATAATACATACATTTACACATCATACATACATTCATACATCATACATACATTCATACATCATCATACATACATTCATACATCATACATACATTCACACATCATATGTATATTCACACATCATACATACATTCATACATCATACATACATTCACACATCATGCATACATTCACACATCATACATACATTCATACATCATACATACATTTACACATGCATACATTCACACATCATACATACATTTACACATCATACATACATTCACACATCATACATACATTTACACATCATACATACAATCATACATCATACATACATTCATATATCTAGATCGACGTGATAGTCTTCTCTGAGCTATATGCAGGCATGTGTGATATTTTAGGTTTAGTTTATTGCAAAACGGCTGTTGTTTATGCAGGCATTGCGTGATGTCTTCAGAAACCTCTCCGGAAAAGTGCGTATTGGGGTCAGTACGGAGTCCTACCTATCTGACAAGGCATTGGAATCATGGCTCTATGATAGGAACATACTACCATAAGCGCCATGATACTCACGTCATACATACATCCAAAACCGAGTCCATCGGAACCTAAATCAGATCTCCACACGTTATAATATACATGTATGGGGTCTGATTCTGAAAGTTCCATGCGCCTTTGTAAAATATGTTAGCGTGCAGTACTTTATGATTTCATTTCTATGAAGATTTCCGGTATTTTTTTATTTTTGCATTATATATAAATTCGCGAAATATTTGATTGTCGTTAGAAATCCGTTTTTATGTATGTTTGATAAGACGTTGTCTATAATGTTGAACATGGACGACTGTAATGCAAGATTATGTCACGAAGGAAGTTGAATAACCATAGGAGTGTCATTTTAAGCGCAGAT
Source organism: Cyrtodaria siliqua (assembly GCA_037043455.1). Classification (NCBI taxonomy): domain Eukaryota; kingdom Metazoa; phylum Mollusca; class Bivalvia; order Adapedonta; family Hiatellidae; genus Cyrtodaria; species Cyrtodaria siliqua. The sequence continues at coordinate 52,314 of JAWPHD010008122.1, forward strand.
ACATTACATTTTATTGAACAAGACTTCGAATGGACGTTTATATTGTCATGGGTTTCATGGTAACTGCTATGGAATGCACATTATGTATGCAATACATTTTGAGATGGTTGATTGAGGAGAAGGGCCAGTTATAGTTTTGGACTTGACCGACTACGGTTATCCAAGTGTTACGTGACTACGGTTATCAGAGGAAAATTGGACTATCCATTTTAGAATTATATCAGAAATTGTGTATTTATATTATTGATGTTTGGTGATTCAAACTACATGGTTTACCAATAAATACCTTACTGTTTGATTTTAGTGATATTTAAGCTTAGTTTTCCAAGTTAAAAAGGAAATATTAAAAAAAAAAACAGAAGAATTTCAGTCGACTTTGTTTTTCATTAACTTTCTCCTACGGCAAAATAGTAGTAAAACTATATCTCAGAACGAATATATCTGAAATGTTTGACACTGAAATGCTCATTTTACTGCGCAGGTAATGTCATAAGTTATCAAAAAACAGATGTGAATTTTTTTTTATTAAGAAACAACAAATAAATCATATTTAACTTTTAATGGTGACTTGAAACATTCAGTTACAGTACATACATGTGTTCTGGGTTGATGAATTAATATAAAAACACATTTAAAACACTAAAATGTACCCCGCCCCTCTCCCACCTCCACTCCACTCCCTCTCCATACATTTGTCGAATTCGTATTACCACCTTAACATAAATCAGTATCGACTTGTATAATTAAATATGCAATAATTACACCATAAAGTGACCTTTAACTTTATGAATATCGGTGAATATCAATATCACCATGAGTGGAGATACTATTGTTTATGGCACTGATACAAGTGATGGTACTGTCTATACTATATGATCTTTAAATCACAGACCTAATAATAAATATGTCTGTGGTTAAATGGACCTGAGAGGACCTGAATGCCGTTTCACAAACCATCGTGCGCCAGTTATTATCGTAATTGTTTTGCGCACGAAGTTCGTAAGTGATTACGGGCGTTTCCCACAGAAAATAACAAGATTTTTCGATAAATATTTTTACGTTTTTACGTAAGTATGGACTAATACCTAATAGCCTATTAGGTCGGGTTCTGTCAGTCAAAGAAGGGATAATGGCGACAATGGTCATTTTCTATAAGATATATACTGAAACGCAAAAGAAACGCAACACGGGAATTTCCGCTATATATTGTATATACTGCACACTTAATTGCAAGGATATTCCAAAGAAATCCCAAGATGTTTGGTAAAAAAAAAGTTGCAGTTAATTAGAGAAAGGACACAACTGTGATGTTGTAGATGTTTTAATCACACTACACCTTGTAACAAGAACTTCATAAATGTTGAAAATGTTCCTTGAAAAACAGCCAGTTCAGTACTGTATTTAGCGTAAAGAGTTTGCAAAATGTTGCATCCTAAGTTTGCTCACATGCTTGAGCCAAACGCGTACTCTGTCAATAATGAAACTTTGAAGGAATACTATTTGCTGTATTATGTGTTTTTTTAGTATTTTTTTCCAAAGGAAAGTCTTACGTAGCCATGTACCATTCGATTAACATACAATATATAGCGGAAATTCCCGTGTTGCGTTTCTTTTGCGTTTCAGTGTAAACAAGTACACATTTCTAAGTACGTACCTCAGAATATGTTAAACTATTCTCATTGGGTATTTCACGCTTGATTAGAAATACCGCCGAACTGCAAAATAACAAGTGTAAATCGTCTGCTCTGATCGCATAAACCCTTTTTTAAGCTTTCAAGTCGATGTGTTTTCTTAGATATGAATTATAACACTTATACAATTGGGTATATAGGATTTTATTAAGTAATTCGAATAAGTGCAGCTTTCGGTTTTCCTAATTCTAAAATATGCTAGTTAAAATTATTTTGACATCATGTTTTACTAGACCACTGCAAATGCGTTTGCAAAAGACATATTCGAAATATGTAATGTTAACGCTGAATTACAGTTACTTGAAATTCAGACGATATTCAATTAAAAGGGAGGTAATTCAGAATGACCCCTGTTTCATTTTAATATATCTCCAATACATGGGTCTTTTATTCAGTATGTCCTACCAATTTTAAGAAGTTGATATCTTTAAGCGGACTTCGATTCATATTATATGTTTTATCAGCACATTTCATGTTTTCATATAAATGGAGGGTAACTCTTAAAACATGTAACACTTTAAACAAAAATAAATATTTTACAAATTATTGGTCAAAACAAAATACTTATCAAACAACTATTTAAATCTAAAATATATTTGAAATAAGAAAATTAGTTAGTAATTAGGAATGCTGTTGAGTGTAGTGGATTATTATAATTGATGATTACCGGCAACAATCACTCTCATACATTACAACTCAGGTTCTGGAGGAAAGTGTCCTTAATTGTAATGCCGGTAAACTGGGATAATGGTAACGAAGGAAAACACTAAAGTGAATCTATGTAACATGTTGGCAGTCTTGAGTATTGGATAACAACGGAATGCATATCAACACAAAGAACGGGATATATATCTACAGAAGGAACGTGATACATATCTTACCAATGATTGTTTGTCTATGGTGTTTTATGTAATTTTCAACACAGGTAAGATTATCATGGTAAGATTGTATATGACGGTCAATATTTATTTTGTGGTGGAGGCAAACTGGGTAGAACCAGTACTGTACACCTCCCGCCATCCGTAAGAATCGGCACGTACAAGTCGAGCTCACAGTGGGATTTGAACATCTTACCAAGGAACGTGATATATATCTTACCAAGGAAAGTGATACATGTATATATCAATCCAAGGAACGCGATATACATCAACCCAAGGAACGTGACATACATCTACCCAAGGAACTTGATATATATCTACTTGTACATGCAAATGTAAAGAACTTAATAATTGGTTTGGAGGAGATACCGTTTGAAATGTTTATTATCTGGGTATATGTTGAGTAACACCTCACACACCTGACAAACATTACACCTCACACAACTGACAAACCTTACACCTCACACAACTGACAAACCTTACACCTCACACACCTGACAAACCTTACACCTCACACACCTGACAAACCTCACACCTCACACACCTGACAAACCTCACACCTCAAAAACCTGACAAACCTTACACCTCACACACCTCACAAACCTTACACCTCACACACCTGACAAACCTCACACCTCACACACCTGACAAACCTGACACCTCACACACCTCACAAACCTCACACAGGTATGAAATGGCACAACCAAACCAACAGTGTAGTCATATTTCATTGACATCTTGAAGAAGTGGCAGAAGAAGATGTCCATTTTGTAAAACTTGCTAACAAACGGACGAAGAATGTCATTCTTCGGACGAAAAATACTGGACGAATAACCATCGCAAAGACACGTCTGGCCTGTCGCTAGTAGAGATTTAACTAAGTATAGGCACCATGCTGTTGTATCAAATGTATATATTTAGAATGAATGAACACAATGTCTCTCAGTATTTTCAGTAGCATAATAAAAATCCTTTTTTTTTATGTTTTTTTTATTTATACAAATAAACGACTAGTCCCCTGTGCAATATTCCATATTTATCTAGACCATTGCTGTGCATTTCAATATAACGGTTTAACCAATGAAACATGACAGGCAGAAATGAAATGCAATACTAATATTTGCTCTAAAAACCCCAGATGCTTGTTATTTCGAAACATATATTGACAAACGTGAACATTAAATCAATGGTAGGCAATGATACTTTTATGATTTTAAGCCAGGTAGTTTGAGTCGGCTTCAAGTTGGTCTGGAATAAATAATTAAAAACGTTGATACTTGCCATAAAACATTCCCTATTATTTTCAAGCAGCTTCACAAATCGGCTGACGAAAGAGCCTACCATTTAATTGCCGGACTTGTAGCATGGTCGATGACATTTCCTTTGCATGTGCACAGTTGTAAATCATTTAAGTAATATACAGAGTATGGTCGATGGGCTACGCCCATCTCGATGTTTAAATTAACCAACGAGATGAAACCATACCTTGTTTTGAGCATGTCCATTTCAGCTCCCTGCCATACTCTAACTTCCAATAACGGGTAGTTGTAGTACACCATTTATTCTGACAGGTGTTATTCTTACACATGTGCTATTACAAAGGGAATTTTTAGTGACCATGCTACAATTGAATATAACACCTGTCAGAATGACTGGTGTAGATGAAAGGGACAAAGACAGTTTGCGAAAAGAACGTGAGGTGTTAAAACCATTTGACTTGTAGCATGGTCGCTGACATTTCCTTTGTATTTGCATAGTTTTAAATCATTTAATAGAAAATAACACCTGTCAGAATGCCTGCTTAAGATGCAATGGACATGGAAATGCTACAAAACAAATAGAGTATGGTCTCATCTCGTTGGTTTATTTAAAAGTGAGGCTACACCCATCTAGATAATTAAGTCGACAACTCGATGAGACCCTACACTTGCTATTGCTTATTGTATAATGTTCAACTATGCATGTAACTAACCATAATGACACTTTCGTTTTTAATGACAATTAACCTCTGACAAATCGTGAATTGTTTTCAATCTTAAACTCAATGTTAGTGCGTGTCTGGTAAATCCTAGTTACAGCCATACTACGAAATACCACAAAAGGAGTACAGTAGGTCAGTGAAGTAATAAAACTCTTATTACTTCACTGAGTAGGTGAAGTAACAGCGCAACTTTCTTATTTTGACAAAAAACAACAACAAATAAAACGCTTTTTATATCTGAATTTAACATCTCAGAGTTTAGGGGAGCGTGCTCCGGCTGCGTCCCCACCTCTGTTTTGTTGTGCTTTTATTTAGTCTGAAAGTTTGCATTCTTTTGATGTGAAAAATGAGACGTAAAATAGCAATGCTTTTTGCACGCGCTTCATCATACGTATAATAGAGGAAATTGATTACCAGAACGGCAAATACACTGATGGATTCTACCTATTATTATTATACTTTAATACCCAAGGCGTGAACACTATCCATGGCAACAATTAACAAGTCCTTATTGCGTTGATCCTGTAATACAAATTCGCTGGAAACAAATATCACTGCGTGAGAATTTTGAAGAGAACAGGTGCTAATGCTTTTGTTTATTTGTATGGTGTTTTACGTCATTTTCAATACATGTAACCAAAGGTTATTTATGACGGTCGATTTTTTTATGGTGTGGCAGACCACCCACTTTTCCTGGGTAGAACCAGTACTGTATACACCTCCCGCCATCCGTAAGAATCGACACTTCCTCAATTACAAGTCGAGCTCCCAGTGAGATTCAAACCTGCAGCGGTGAGAGGCGAAGGTTTACAACGCAACAGGGAGACGCAGGTGCTAATGCATTGTTATGGAAAGCCTCGGCTGCCTTCTGTTGGCCTTTTGCATCTTGTGCAGTACGCTTTGTAAGTCGTTTTGTGCATTTTCTAAGTTGTTATGTGCATGTCGTAAGTTGTTATGTGCATTTTCTAAGTTGTCCTGTGCATTTTCTAAGTTGTTATGTGCATTTCGTAAGTTGTTATGTGCATTTAGTAAGTTGCTGTGTGCATTTCGTAAGTTGTTATGTGAATTTAATAAGTTGTTGTGTGCATTTTCTATGTTGTCATGTGCATTTTCTAAGTTGTGATCTGCATTTTGCAAGTCGTCTTGTGCATTTTCTGAGTTGTTATGTGCATTTTCTAAGTTGTGATTTTCGTAAGCTGTTATGTGCATTTTCTAAGTTGTTATGTGCATTTCGTAAGTTGTTATGTGCATTTTCTAAGTTGTCTTGTGCATTTCGTAAGTTGTTATGTGCATTTTTTAAGTTGTTTTGTGCATTTCCTAAATTGTTTTGTGCATTTCGTAAGTTGTGATGTGCATTGTTTAAGTTATGGTGTGCATTGTTTAAGTTGTTCTGTGCATTGTTTAAGTTGTCATGTGCATTTTCTAAGTTGTTATGTGCATTTTGTAAGTTGTCTTGTGCATTTTCTAAGTTGTCTTGTGCATTTTTTAAGTTGTTATGTGCATGTCGTAAGTTGTTATATGCATTTTCTAAGTTGTCTTGTGCATTTCCTAAGTTGTTATGTGCATTTCGTAAGTTGTGATGTGCATTGTTAAAGCTGTCCTGTTCATTGTTTAAGTTGCCATGTGCATTTTCTAAGTTGTTATGTCCCTTTTTAAGTCGTTATGTGCATTTAGTAAGTTGTTATGTGCATTTCGTAAATTGTTCTGTGCATTTCGTAAGTTGTTATGTGCATTTCTAAGTTGTCCTGTGCATTTTCTAAGTTGTTATGTGAATTTTCTAAGTTGTCTTGTGCATTTTCTAAGTTGTTATGTGCATTTTGCAAGTCGTCTTGGCATTTTCTAAGTTGTTATGTGCATTTTCTAAGTTGTGATTTTCGTAAGTTGTTATGTGCATTTTCTAAATTATCATGTGCATTTCGTAAGTTGTTATGTGCATTTTCTAAGTTGTCTTGTGCATTTCGTAAGTTGTTATGTGCATTTTTTAAAATGTCTTGTGCATTTCCTAAGTTGTTATGTGCATTTCGTAAGTTGTGATGTGCATTTTTTAAGTTGTCCTGTGCATTGTTTAAGTTGTCATGTGCATATTCTAAGTTGTTAATTGCATTTTCTAAGTTGTTATGTGCATTTTCTAAGTTGTCTTGTGCATTTCTAAGTTGTTATGTGCATTTATTAAGTTGTCATGTGCATTTTCTAAGTTGTCTAGTGCATTTCGTAAGTTGTTATGTGCATTTCTTAAGTTGTCTTGTGCATTTCCTAAGTTGTTATGTGCATTTCTTAAGTTGTGATGTGCATTGTTAAAGTTATGATATGCATTGTTTAAGTTGTTCTGTGCATTGTTTAAGTTGTCTTGTGCATTTCCTAAGTTGTTATGTGCATTTCTTAAGTTGTGATGTGCATTGTTAAAGTTGTCCTGTGCATTGTTTAAGTTGTCATGTGCATTTTCTAAGTTGTTATGTGCATTTTCTAAGTTGTCTTGTGTATTTTCTAAGTTGTCTTGTGCATTTTGTTATGCGCATGTCGTAAGTTGTTATGTGCATTTTTTAAGTTTTCTTGTGCATTTCCTTAGTTGTTATGTGCATTTCGTAAGTTGTTAGAACATACTAAATTGAGGTTGATCCCTATTAATCAGAATTATGCCCTTTTTAAAACTTATACTGTAAAGTTAGTGCCAATTGCCAGTTCGCAGTTCGTTTATTGGAACTGCGAACAGGCAACTAGCTAATATATGGATCTATTCACCTAATAATGAATAATTTGATGTGTGTTCACAATAAAATTCACAATTAAACAACAAGGCGGACATGTTATATCCAATCCGATTCGAAGTGCGAACTGGCATCGCAATTCGGGCCAAATTGCAACTGGCTAACTATGTTCCAATTGGAATAACGAACTGCGAACTGGCACCGACCTTTACAGTCATTTAAACATGACTTTAAACTTGGTTATTTTTAAATTCAACTTTTTATCATATCTCAGCATGCATTTAAATAATTCAATGCCATTTCACACTGGTATTCAGTGTCACGAGAAACAAGCGCCATAAGTCTGTTTTGCAATTAAGAAGACATGGCTCAGAAGCGAGGACGGTTAAAAAGGGAATTGAGACGATCTCGAAAAATAATGGGTGTCAATCTAAATACGAGTGAAACCGTCATATTTGTGTTTCAGTTGCATATGAACTTAACTAGACCTCATCAAAGAATCGATTTAATTATTGTAAATGAACTAATTTGGTCTGGAAAATACGACGACTTTGCTAGTTTTCGCGTGTATAAATCCTTGATAATAATGGGATATTATATTATAATAGGACAATGTTAATTAAACTATATAATATATATTCTGTGATGAATTTCTTTCCAATCGTCTTTTGACACAAGTATTCCTTCTTCTGGCACTCCTTTGGCGACAGCGCGGAGTAATATCATGACGTCAATTCGTGACGTATTATCGTGACGTCTATCGTTTAGTTCTTACCATTTGGCTACTGTGCTATCTTGCGCACTACTGTAGGCGAGATAGCACAGAAGAGGAAGGGATATGTTATAGATTTTCTAAAACTGGGAAATTTCTATAATTCATCACAGGATATTATATTATAATAGGATGCTTTAAGGCTATCATGAATTTTTTTTTTGATCTAGCTACAATCCTATTTAATATTGTGTACAACATCTAGAAATATAAAACCTATTGTAATTGATATTGATAATTTAACTTCACTCAGTCAGCCGGTATATGGTATAACCCAGGTATTAAGGTCGGAGGCTCTAGCGTGCTTTACAAAATATGGTTTACGGGAATAACTTTTATCAATGACATTTTAAACAAAAATGGAAATCTTTATTCATACATAGAATTTAATGAACACTGTAATATACAGTCCAATGTTTTGAATATGCAGCTATAATAACTGCTGTCAGGAACCAGGATACTTGGAACAAATTACCTTTTATCTAAAATGAATATTATTAATAACGATATGTGCCACTTTTGCAATAATGCACCTGAAACTATTCAAAATCTGTTTTGGAACTGTGGAACAGTTATGGTCAAAACTTCAAACTTATATTACAGAAAAATGCAATACAGCATTCGTTACTTTAACAGAACATATATTTTTATTTGGAAATAGTAAATTTGACATAGTTTTGAGCAAAATCGTCATGCAAGCAAAACTTTACATTTATCAAAACAAGATACAACATCAAATTTCACAGCTTAACCTTTTAAAAACATATATAATATCTTTGTACAAAGTTGAGAAACTAATCGCATATAAAAACTTAAAATTGAATACGTTTGAAACCTTATGGAGTCAATACCTTGATATCGGTGGAACTGGAATACAGAGATAATTGAATTATTGTTTGGGGCGCTTGTTTCAGCCAAAGGGTTTTTGGACTTTTAAGATAAAATTTATCTACTACCTAAATAAGTTGTATATGAGCGAAACAGACATTTTTAGTGGTAAATAAAAATTACCTTACTTTTCAAAATCGGTTGAGAAATAAAATTTCATGTTCGAAAGTTGTTTTTGATGCAAAATTCTGCTGGATGAAAAATTTGAAGAAAAAAAAGTAGTATTTTTTTAGATTTTGTTTTCAAAAATGGGTTTAAATTGTTGGATATTAGTAAATTAAGTCACCCTGAAAGTTTTATAGCAAAATATAAAGTATTACTGAAGTTATTTGACATTTCTTAATATTCTGCTGTCCCACCAACAAGGAATTTACATAGGAAAAGACCCATCAAAAATCATGGCTGTAAAATATTTATTTCTCAACCGATTTTCAAAAGTAAAGTAGTTTTATTTACCACTAAAAATGCCAGTTCTAATGATATATAACTGATGTACGTATTATTTAAATTGTTTGAGTTACTGCAGAAAAACCTTTGGCTGAAACAAGCGCCCCAAACAATAGTTCACTTTTTCAGTATCAAACTGTTGCAAATAAACTTAATGTTTTCATTCTGGGACATGCAAAACTTACCTTACTTATCAGAAATAACATACCCTTGCTTATATCTTGGTTTTTCTTAATCAACCTTGATTTTTTAATCCGTTAAAAACTATCCTGAAACACTGTCCTTTGATAATTGATTATTTTTAGATTTATTACACAGGATGGGTTATTTTTTTTGTTTTCTCTTTTCAAAAACAAAATATGAGAAAAACTCAGTGAGCCTCGGAGTAGAGGTAGTGCATGGATTTCATAACATAACATGAAACAATGTTTATTTGTGATACTATAACATTACATTTATCTGTGTAAAATAAGTCTGTATGCAATATTATAGCATCCATATATTCCCTACATATAGCAATAATACTATATTTTCGCCCACAATTGTTTTTGGAAATATCTCTGGATTGCAGTGGGGCCTTTTTCACATTCTGTTAACATTGTGTATATGTATGTAAAAAAAAATAATATAATATACTTCTATAATTGTAAAAAATAAGAAAACTTCCCCATTTATACTGTCTTTGATTACAATATGCATTTATTCCCTTCACTATATTTGCTATTACTTTATTTACAAACTAATGTGATGCCTCTTACATGTTTTATGTAAGGTTTGTTGAGAGATGGCCCACCCCTCACAAACCTGTTACGGGGTGAATAAATGGATCATCATTAAAAGAAAGAAATATACATATGAATAAGAGGTCGCCGTTTTTTCCAGTACAAACATTAGCTCTTAGTGTCTTTATATGCCATTACATTACAATCGAACCCACCAAGGCCTACTTTTGATACAGATTTTAATTTCTAATCCTAGTTATGAATCTCTTTTGATCAAAAACCAAAGGCCATTCGACCGTTTGGTCTTCGTATTAAACCGAAGTTGAGAGCTCGATATTTGCCTAAATGTGATTGTCAAATACCACAACCACCGTCGTCACCATCATCACTTTAGTAAAAATCCTACCATCACAACAACCATCAACCATAATCAACCATCAACCGCCGCCACCACCACCATACACACCACATCCTCAACCACCACCAGTCCCACAACAACAACTACCACCACAACCACCACCACCACCATCATCACTACCACAACACAAGGCTCCGCTAATCCCATAATCTTTGTAAACCGCATACTGCACCCACCACCACCGCAAACAACGCCACAACAACAACAAGAGCAGCATCAACACACCATACTACCACCAGAGTCCCAGTTCCATGCGGGTCCTGCTGATTGTCTTTTACTGATGACTTTCATTAAAAAGGCGAAGTGTTACTCTGGTTTAGAACAAGAACAAGAACCGTCATGTCATTGAGTACTTGCATGGTGGCTATCTGGCTTATTTTATATTAATATACACATGATAATTATGTTATTCATCTCTACATGATAAATATGTTATTCATTTATACATGATAATTTATGTGTACTATTTATATTGCTTATTAATGCTGCAATATAACCTGGTGGGCATTTCTATATTTCACTGTCCAGTTTTATTGGGATGACAATATATGGTAGGGTAGGGTAGGGTAGGAGTGGGTTTGTTTCACCCTAGAACCTGGTTTTAACTCCCTCGACCTTTTTGCCACTATTGTCAATCCGTTTGTGTTTGTGATGTCAAAATTAATGTCTCGTTCTTAATAACGCTGTAATCGCTGTCTGTGTTAATGCATGTTTTAGTTGACTTTGTTCTGTGAAAGCCACATTTCACGTTTGACTTTTATTCCTCTATGTTTAGCATGATATGCGGATGATTAAAGAGAAAACGATGTTGATTCGATTAGATTTTAATTTTAATTTTCAACAATGGTGAACGCTCGGCCAGTCATTCTTCGGGAACCCGCCTCATGTGTATCACGGCGCTTCGGTATGTTCAAAATCTTGACTTTCTGTTAGTCTGAAGGCAACGGTACAGAAAATAGTGCACTGTTGCTATGTAAACAATATGGCCGCTTGCTACACGTGTTGATGTATACTTTACGTTGAGTGTTTGCCTTTTACAATGCAGACGAATGTTTTATCACTGGTTTCATGTAAATAATCTACTGATGAAGCAATCGGCTGAATAACATTGCAACCTTTGGATGATAACTTGGATTTTGAATGCAATGCGATGACGTAACCAATATAGATACCTAGTAATGCTGCGAAGCAGTATACGGGATGTTGCGAATGAGTTTTCAAATGTTCAATAGTGGCTTGGCATGCTATGAGGATGACAATAAAGAAAACAGTTTTAGAATCGTTTTTGTTTTTATAGGAGTACGGCACACTTTTTAATTTAATCATTCTCAGATTCACTTGGTTTTGAGGTGCGTATCTTGTGTATCAAACATTTGATTTAACTTCAGGTGGATTGTTTTCAAAATTAAAAATAGCGATTTGACATGATCAATATGACGATGCTCATATATTCATTTATTTTGTTAAGAGTTATGGCCTCCCGCCGCCCCCTCATTCCCCAACTTAGTCATTCTCGGATTCACTTGGTATTGAAGAGCGTACCTTGTGTTTCAGATCCTCGTTTATCGTCGAGTGGATTGTTTTGAAATTGGGCGTGGTGACTTTGCGTGATATCAGCATGATAGTTGGAAAATAGTTTTGGCTTAGTTATTTTAAGAAGAGTTATGGCCCTTTTTCGTCTTAGTCATTCTCAGATTCAAATAATGCCCACGTACACACTTGTGTATGGCCATCCGTACTTGAAATGAAAAAAGGGGTATTCATTAGCATTTGGTGACAGTTGTGGTTTATGCCTTATTTCCTGTGGGTGTGTGTGTGTGTGTGTGTGTGTGTGTGTGTGGCCTGGGAGGGGAGAAGGGGTGGGTGGTAACACCCTAATGTAAATAATACAAAAAATTACACAGATTAAAAAGAAATCCGCAATATTTACAAAATTTCTATCTTTTTATCCCAAAACTGAAGATCTCAAAATAAGCTTCTCTTTCAGCTGTCTTACCGGGTAAACTACTATTCCCACACATTATTTGTACACTTGTATGTTACAGATCATGGCTCATGTTCTACAATGCTGTGGTCTTACGTACGAACAGCGTCAATGTGTGATTTAATTTTATAAAACGTATGAAAAGAAAACCTACTTTCACAATAAACGCACGCATAATCATGGTTTTCTTGTTTTACAAAAGCAAAAAAAATGTAAATGAAATCCTCAAATGAGACAAAACGGATTCCAGATTTAGATAAAAGCAACATATCTGGATAAAAAAAAGACAAACTACCACACATTCTACATTTGAAGGGTAGTTTGGGAGTATTTTTTCAACTCGCATGATTCTAACGGAACCAGCACACGGAGTTGTCGCAAAGATTAATGCGAGCCGAAAAACGTTAACGCCATTTCCCGCTATTTTCCGAATGCCCGTTATACACGTACATTGGTCCTGATACATATAATCTCTGTTGTTGACGGTTAGCCTGTACACAGCAGTTTGTTCCAAAACGGTCTGTCATAGACATTTTTCTCGGAATGGGCAAGCTTTAGAACGTTAACACTCCACTCATGAAATTATCCTATTGCTTTCATGCAATTTTATAAACTAAACTATCTTTTATACGGGAATTTTGACTCTAATGAAAAAGGTTTCTTTCATGAATTGAATTTGGACTGTGAAGAAATCTAGACTTCTAGTTCTAATCAGCACATATGAATTATGACCTGAAATTATTGATAGATTTTACAAAAAACGGTTTGGCGGCTTGGTTTTACAAAATCCTGCTAATGCCATTTGTTAAATTATTGGTATAACGCACAATGTAAAACATATCAACGTTGTCTGCTAGCAGTGAGTAGAAGGCACGAAAGCATAAATCCATTACACGTCAATAACTGGTAGATAAATACGCAAGTACGAGTAATGTAATGTAATGTAATGAATGAATGGTGTTTTACGGCACGTCGACTCAAAAATAGGTCATATTGTACGCAAAAAACTGTTGAAAGATGAAGAAATGAAGTATTAATTAAAGTAAATATATACAGATAAAACTATTACAAATAAGGGATGATAGTAATATAAACTATAATACGAGTAATGTACGTATGTATGTATGTATGTATGTATGTATGTATGTATGTATGTATGTATGTATGTATGTATGTATGTATGTGTGTGTGTGTGTGTGTGTGTGTGTGTGTGCGTGCGTGCGTGCGTAGCAGTAGGCCCATTCTCAACTTTAGAGCGCTGCTACATGCTAACCCTATTGTCATACTGTCTATACCATGACGTAGACACATGGCATGACACCACACCCAGTCACATTATACTGGCACCAGGCCGACCAGTCCTAGAGCTACCTATTATAAGCTGAACGTTAATCAATGGAGTTACTAGTACCATTTTTATGAAGTCTTTGGTATGGCCTGTCGGGCATTAAACCAACGATCTGCCGCGTGCCAGGTGGGACGCTCTACCACTAGGCCACTTCGTGATCTCACACAAGTACGTGAATATACGTATATAAGCAGCACGTTTTGTTTGTATGGTGTTTTATGTGTATGGTCATTTTCAACACATGTAAGGTTATATATGACTGTCGATTTGTTTGTGGTAGATGCAGACCACCCACTTTTCCTGAGTAGAACCAGTACTCTACATCTCCCGAACCAGTACGCTACATCTCCCGCCATCCGTAAGAATCGACACTTCCTCACGTACAAGTTGAGCTCCCAGTTGGATTCGAACATAAGCAGAACGTATATTGACATACCAAACTTGCAGACAGGCGACAATTCCGACAGACGGACTGGCATGTATCGATATTGATGTTTAACAGACAATGACTTATTTAAGAAATATTAAATATGTACCTGTGTTTTTGTCGGTGAATAAAATACAGTTAGGAGTTCGGATGCGTAGTAATTAAATCACGAGTGCGTTAGAACGAGTGATTTAATTACTCGCATCCGAACGACTAACTGTATTTTATTCACCGATAAAATACAGGTACGTATTTATTATTTCGATTCTAACACAACAATAACCCTATTGTTTACGCTATTGTTGGGGCACTATATATTATCTCGGAGGTCAAGGTAATCAGGCTGCAACGTTTACAGGCTGTTCCATTGGGCGCCCCCGTATGCAAAGTTCTACGTTTCAATACACTAGTAGTCACGTGACAAACAATTAAATTCATTGCTTACGTCATATGGCTTGCGCTGTATGACGTCAAACGATCTCAGCTTGTTCAAGATGCTTATTAATGTTATATCGGGGGATGCGCACGGACTGGGAGCATGGCAAGTTTGTTGTAATTAACATTTCATTAATATTACTGTTGAGTTTGTCTTCGTGACGTATATTTACCGAGTGACGTCATGTAACGCGGCGCTTCCAAAGGATGAAATATACGCGGGGAATTAATGGAACAGCTGTATTTTATCGTAGTATAATATACAGCTGTCTATCTTCTTTGTGTATATGAAAGACTGCGGAGGTCGTGTTAGAATTTGATTTAAATTGACACTCGAATTAATAGATTATCATTACTGCATCCTTCTTTATAACGCGCAGTAAATATTTTTATGAGCGGGCGTTTTCCTATTCATCGCTAGTGATAATTGATTGGCTGCTATCGCTTTCTTGTAATCGTTTGTTCAGCTTTGTTTATGAATTGATTGTTTTTAAACGATTTCAATTGATTAATGATTACATATGCTTTTGTGATGGGTTTATGGTAAATGGTATTGTCATATACCTTCGTACTCTTGCAGAATGCGAACCGGAACCGGGGTTAAACAGTTTGCAAATGTTCTTTTTTTCAAGGATGTATATTTATTATAATGTCTTAACTTGTATAAGTAACGTTAACATATATAGTTTGTTCTTAAAAAATGACCTTACCATTTGTTTTACTCGTGTTTGTAAAAACATGCTCTGTTAAAAAAACATTTTCTTTTACAGATTGTTACAGATAGGGATAGATTGTTGGCGGTTGGTTTGGTTGGCTGGCTGGATACATAGGCAAAGACAGAATAAAAGAGATACAGACATAGATACAAACATAGATGCATATATTAATATATAGTCTATGTGATTACCTTAGATTATATACCAGCCGTAACTTCCCGTTAGTTGATAATCTCTCTGCCAGTCAGTCACACACTATTACAAAACCTAACAGTGTGTAGTTTATTCCAACTTGAAATCAGCAAAAGAGAAACACAGTTTTCGAGTTTCCACATGCGCAGGTATACAACAGCTAGTTCAACAACTTTATACACAAAAATTTTTACGACGATTTATTATTACACAAACAAGCTATTAGCATAAATGCATTCAGCTGAATACTGCAGAATCTAACTTGTCTCCCAGCGTTCTACTCCTGACTGCATGAAACCCAGTGAGGACGATGATTTTACTCTATTTGCTACAGGTATCGATTTTGTGGGATTTTGTGCCACTTCGCACACTTCTGGTTCTATTTACTCATGATAATACAAATTACATCGATAACTATTGCCGATCTTATTCAGATAGTGAACATAATAAAGGTATGGCACTTGCATCGCCAGGTATGTCGCAGTTGTCATAAATGTATTATGATCTTAATGCTGATATCATATCAAATCTCACACGATAAACCGTACATACTAGTACTTTCACAGGCGATGGTAATACATACTTTTAATTATAAAAATCTCGTTTTATGTTGTTTTCTCCATGGTAACAGCGAACAAGCAGACACTAGCGGCAGTTTGTCACGGACAGAACATTTGTGTCAAAAGCTTAGGTATCCAGAAGCATAATATTGGAAAAAATTAACAAGAATGGACGCGCAAAAACTGACACAACCCGGAAGTGACGTCACTGAACGTATAATCAACCCATTCAAAGTTACAGTGATATATGGGACACACACTGATTTCGCATTCGTTATTTTACAAGAAAAGGTTAGACGTCTACACGCCATAGTTCGAAACATATTTTTTGTCATCGAGTGTCAAGCTTATCAGGAGTTGCGTACTAAATATATCAAAAAGTATTATTGGGAACATCCAAATTGTTTTACATTTTTGAAATTAATAAAAAGTGAAAATGCTACTGAGATTAGAAATCTAGCAATCTATGTATACAAATCATTTGAAAACCGATACACGATGTTTTGAATATGTTATTTATATTGAATACTAATCAATATTTGTTATATGATATAAGTTAAACATATATGCCAGTAACGCCGTCTCTTCCTGGCACAAGTGCGTGTTACATATATTTTCTTAAAATGACAGTGTAACTCAAACACTAGCACAAATTTACCTTTCAGTAATATATAATGCCATTTGTTATTATAACTATGTACCGGAATAGACTGTTATTTATATAAATCATGATATGTACTATAGTAACTTACCATGCCACAATTGTATCATAAATGTATTCTCGTGACTCTTGTTAGGGTTATTGCATAATAAAGAATCTTCTTCTTCTTCTTCTTCTTCTTCTTCTTAATGATAAATATATGTTCAACGGAGAAGCATTTGAGAAAGACCAACATTTACGGGTATTCCAGAATCACAGTTAGCAACAGGTCAGTAAGAAACTGAAGAAATAATAAGAAACTTGATCCGTGCAGAAATGTAAGTAGATTTAGACCGAGTTCACAGACTGGGACGTTATAACTACAAAAAACAAATAGCACGTGAGACCATAAGAATCTTTCATGGGTATCCGGTGAAGATAGGGAAATCCAACCCGAGGTATAAGTGTTTTAATCGGAACCGAGGCTCTCCTATCTGAGCCGAATACCCATGATAGATTATTTTTCTTGCATATCAGAGACATGTTGTGCGTTGACGCCGCCAGCTACTAACGTTTTGCATGTTTGCGGCGTGGTTTAATACCATTTTTCACAGACCATAGCATTTGTTCATTGCGGCGCGGCTTAATACCATTTTTCACAGACCATAGCATATGTTCATTGCGGCTCGGTTTAATACCATTTTTTACAGACCAGACCATGCTCTACCGACACGTGATAACACATGATGAATGTAGAAGGCGGATGGATGTTCTGCTCGACTGAAATCGTAAGTTTGCACATAAACTATTGCATTTCCCCCTAATTACATGAAAGGAACATGGAGTGTTCTACCAATTACGTAAAACATATTAATTTATTTCCTACTGGAGTTCCTTTCCTTTAGAGCATTGACGAACATGGTGTCTTAATTTAAAAATAATAAGAATAATACAAAAGACAAAATGCGTAAATGTGACAAATTTGATCGGCATCTATATATAGTTTCCAAAAAAATGTGTTATTTACCATCCCAACCCGCAACAAGTAATCCAAGTTCCTTTTTCTTTTTTGTCCCTAAAGAAAACCGTTTCTGCAGAATATACCGTATTACAGTTTTCAAAATGAGGATGACCTTTTCAAACATTAACAACACATTTCTTGAAAAGAAAAAAATGTTTTTCATTTTCATTGTGGACACGGCTCAATCAGGCGACGTGTCCACATGGTCAATGACCTTGAAGTTCTACTGATAGTTTTTGATAGCCAGATCAGCTATGGGAACCTGTGAAGTTTTCGCCTATATAAATAAATATATGTTAACAAAGATGGCCCATGTTTGACATAGAATCAACATGAATTTTGTTAAGGACCAATTTAACGTCATGCCAGTTGTATTTTTAAAATGTGGCGACCATCTCTGGCAGCCATCTTGAATTTCGGCAGACCTAAAATTTTGCTAGGATCAACGAGAGAGACATCAAGAGCAGCATTCCTGTGAAGTTTCATAAAAATCCATTACATAGTTTCAGAGAAGTAGTCGCCACAAGTTTTTATAATATAACTCTATGTAAACAAAGATGACCGCTGGTGGCCATGTTTGACATCGAATCGAAAGGAATTTTGGTTAGGACCAACTACATGTCGTGACACTCATTTTGGTAAAGGTTCCAAATCAAGATCACTTATGGTTTTACAAAATTGTATTTTTAAAATATATTTTTAGCCCAGGTGGCCATTTTGAATTTCCGGCCAACCTGAATTTTTGCTTGGATCAACAAAACATCGAGAGCAACATTCCTGTTAAGTTTCATAAACATCCGTCAAGTTGTTTCAGAAGAGTAGTCGCCACAAGTTTTTCCTATATAACTATATGTAAACAAAGATGGCCACTGCCTGCCATGTTTGGCATCCAATCAAACTGAATTTTGGTTAGGACAAGCCTCATGTCGTGTTAGTCATTTTGGTAAAGGTTCTATATCAATATCACTTATGGTTTTTGAAAAGTAGTCGCCACATAGTTGTATTTTTAATTTTTTTAGCCGTGGCGGCCATCTTTTATTTCCGGTCTACCTGATCTTTTGCTAGGAACAACTAGACATCAAGAGCCAATCTCTCCCAGAGGCCATTACATTGACCTCTGTCAACGTCTAAGGAAGTAGTCACATGACCATAGCTAAAATATAAAAATAGCAACAGAACTTCAACACCTTGACACCACCAACTATCGGCTGTTGATCGACATGTAAACAATCGAAAGAAAGAAGACTTATTATCTACATTTTGATATATAGTATAGGTTAGTACTTTAATTTAAGTAGGTTGTTAATATCTATGTGATATTGGAAAGTGCTGGTAAGCAAATCGCTATACTGTTACGCTATGGGGACGATTTGGTGATGCCTATTTTAAAGTTTTGACGGCGGAGTGATATGCCAAAGTACAAACCCTTATTCTACTAATCCTGAGCATAAATTTACTGTATATTTAAAACATTAAAGCCGAAAATTGTTTTCTTTGTAATATAAGCATTTCATATGAAGTTAATTCAGAAAAAATATTTGTGTCATCAATTTCTTTTGCATTTCCACACCGTTTTCATCGTTTGCCAAGATTTGGTGAGACGTTGGCAGAGATGTATGTGTATGCAAGGAACGACAACTCTGTATAGAGATTGATCAAGAGCAAGATTCCTTTCATAAAAATCCGCCAAGTAGTTTCAGAGGAGTAGTCACCACAAGTTTTTTCCTATATAACTATGTAAACGAAGATGGCCGACATACACATTTACTGGGAAACGTGTTGGTTTTCGAAACGTGGACTCAACTCTATAACATTTTCTTACATAAAACATGAGTTTTCGAAATATTGACACGCTTCTATAAGGCACATTATAACACTGTTATTAAGAACATTTGAGTGTGTTTTTTTTTAAAATGTGGTCACAACTTTTTAAGGCGGCGTGTCAGCGTTCATGCAAAAAGTCAGTTTTCGAAATGTGGACACGGCTTTATAAGTTTGAAGGGGTTTCCTTTGGGGATAATTACCAAGGAAAGTGGATTGTTTTTTTTGGTTGTATTTTTGTTGTGGTAGTGGTGGTGGTGGTTGCGGCGGGCGATGGGGAGGATGTGTGTGTGTGGGAGGGGGGGAGGGGGTGGGGGAGGGGGAAGTGGAGGGGGGGGGGGGGCAGAATATAGTGTTCAATAAAATGATTTAAAATGGAATTTAGCTTTA
This sequence comes from Cyrtodaria siliqua, assembly GCA_037043455.1. Classification (NCBI taxonomy): domain Eukaryota; kingdom Metazoa; phylum Mollusca; class Bivalvia; order Adapedonta; family Hiatellidae; genus Cyrtodaria; species Cyrtodaria siliqua. Next base: position 72,350 of record JAWPHD010008122.1, read on the forward strand.
AATATGGACATCAATCGTTGCCGTCGCCACTGGGGACAGTTGTAACTCTTGATGTGAGAATGTGATGTGACTAATTATCCTGAATGTGACTAATTATCCCGTATTTTTTAATGGACCACGATCAGGATCAATAGTATTTCAAGACATCTGTCTGATGATGTTATTTTACACAATACATATCAATTGCTTCCATATACCGACGTAGTTCTTGTTCTAAGGTTGGCATTTTCCAAACAATTAATTTCATCGCATAATCACTGCACAGTTGGTATATTTTATTACCAGCCTTATGGACCAAAATATCAGATCGATCACACATACCTTAAAATCCTAAATGCATTGTTTGGATACTGTGTAATTAAATAAATATTTGAACTCAACGGCGAGCAGTTTGAATTATTTTGTACAAATCGATGAGCATATTACTGATTTGTTTGTTCCCCAGAAACTCCACGATAAAGGACAACAAGTTAAAACAAATGTGAAAATGTTATAGCTAGGGACCATAAACAAAGGTTTTAGAACCCAATCTACTGAGACACGCCGGACAAAAGCATCAAACTTTCCTCAAATGTATGTTATATATTTCTCCATATTTTTAAAAGGGTTCCCAAAGGTCCGTGAATCAATAAATGTATATTTTTGGGTCAAAAAGTTGGAAAAATAACTAAAACTGCTGATTTCTGAAATAATTCAATAAAAATGTATTTTAAATGCTTATTCATTGTTTTATTTACACATTTAAATGTAATGATATATTTCTATGAAATAAAAACTAAATAAAGGGATAAAAATGGGTCTTTTGGCAAAAAAATATGTGAAAAAAGAATAAAACAAACTAAAACTGCTCATTTCTGGAATAGTTCAATAATAAAAAAAAAATACCGTTACATAGAAAGAGTGCGGACGAACGTTCAAACTCTTACAGCTATAAATGTTTGCATTTCAGCAAACAAATAACACTCATTTTATTTTGATGAACAAATATGTTCAGATTTTCAGTGACAAAAGTTTAATTTTCCTCTACTTTTTTGTGATCTAAAGTTAGGCACTAATGATGTAGAGTTGTTGGACCCTTTTAAACGTCCGTCAGTTTCAAATTCTATTTCTTACGGATCTTTGATACGAGATTATTTGTATCATTAATACATATTAGTTTGCCCCTATTTTGCTTTTCTCAATACATTCCAATTTGCCTATGAGTCTTTTAATAAAAACATTTCAAATATATATTTCACCTTGTCGGTTACACTGCGTCATACATAAATATTGGACGCAATAGCTCTTCATTTCTAAGATCTAAACCATATGTACGTCCTACCAATACGTTTCAAAAACTATTCCTTACGGATCTTTGATACGAGATAATTCGTATCGTTGATACATTCTAATTTGCCCCTATTTTGATTTTCTCAGAATGGTAATACATTCCAATTTGCCTTATGAGTCTTTTAATAAAAACATTTAAAATATATATTTCACCTTGTCATTTACACTGCATCCTCCATACATATTGCACGCAATAGCTGTTCATTTTTAAGATCTAAACAATATGTACGTCTTTCCAATAATTTTACAGAAATAACGACTCAGAAATGTCAATAACGACTCTTGGATTTTAAGAAAATCTCTCATTACGTCTCCTTTCAGAAATCGTGTCTTTTAATCAAGCCGCGGATGTTTCCCTCTATAAATAATTGCAATGCTAAAGTGCAGTTGTTGTAATAATGTATCTGGCAGCCTCACCAATAAATCAGATTTGTTTTTGCATTGCTATGAAAGAGATTTTATGTTGAGTCTTTACACAAATATTTAGACAGATGTCATCGAGGCCTTTAATAACGCCTCTCGGCATCTGGATGATTTATGGAACAGTGATAACCATTTTCTTGTCTACTATGGTTAATAATATCTATCCAAAACACTTCAGCTCAACAAAACTACTATTTCTGATCATGTCGCTGCAGTTCTCGATTTACATCTCTTTTTTGAAAATGGAGAAATAATACTAGTAACTTAGTAAGCAAACTTTATGTCAATATGATTTCAAGTTTGACACTGTTAATTATCCCCATTTGACGGGGATGTTTCCCCGAGCACCTTCTTGGGCCTAGGTAAAGTGTGTACGGTTTTATAACATGTTCAACAGGCAGGGACGCAAGGACGGATGCACGCACGGACGGACATGGGTAACACTATATGCCCTTTCACCATTCTGCATAAAAGAAATCCACCTCACGCTGCTTTTATCAGCGCCTGAAAAGATCCTTTGGAGTGTACATGTTTATCAACTTATTCATTTTTCTAAATCTCTAAGTCGAGTTGAAGATTATTGTTACCTTTGTATAATTAAAAAGGTACCCCAACAGTGCTACCGTTACCATACATTCGAAAAAACATTGCATTTTTTTTTATCGCGATCTACTTTTAAAAAATAAAAGTAATTTGGCTCATACATATGTTTCATACAATCTTTATTACATTTGTTAGAATGTTTATCAAAGAGGTTATCAAACAATCAATTTGCAACGCACTTAATGTTTAGTGGTTAACCCATTTACTGTTCGTCACTATGATTTCCTCTTTGATTTTGCGATGACCCGATATATCGTGGACCCTGTGATGACCTAAATCCTGAAAGGATGGTAACGTTTAATATTTGCCTAAATATTGTCTTGTCGTGCCGTTAATGGTTTATTCTGTTGTTGCTCTGGCTTCTACCGTGTGGCTTTCAAGTGTGTTTTATATAGTCATATACACATGATCATTTTTGTGTTATATTGCCTATAAATGCTGTCTAGTTTGCTAGAGGAAATACTCTGGCGGAGATTTCTAAATTGTCCGTGACTCATTTTATTGGGATGACAATATGATAAGAATAAGGTCTGGTGCAACCTAGAACGAGGTATAAACCCCAAATCACTTTGTTACTAGCCGTTCAAAGGAGGTACCTCTATTGTCAGCCCTTTATGTCGTGGTGTCGATTACGTTGTTTTTATTTTTATTTGTAATTTTTATTTTATTTGTTGTTCTGTGGATGCTACATTTGCTGTTCGACTATGATACTGACTAGAACCTGTACATGCACAACTATGTGAAACGTTGATTTTGTTTCGTTAGTAAACAATTCTGGGGCTATGGACAACATTGAGGTCTTACACCTCTATTATCTCCCCTGAAACTTACGGATCTAGAGACAAAAGGAAAACAGAAAATAGTTCTATTTTTTCTCAATTTTAGGCAATTTTAATTTGAAAAATAGGTTTTTCTTTGCTTTAGCATACATCTGCAGTGTGAAAGACAGATGATACAGAAAATCCCATGTTGATATGAGGTTTCATTCAAATTTTAGAAGTGTTTGACCGAAGTACCGCATATTCAGCTAGACAGTGTATGAATTTTGTATTTTCCAAAGGGGTCACAAAATATGAGCGAGAAAAAAACCCAACCTGGCTAACTTATGTATTTTATTGTTTTAAATTACTGGTCTTGGCTATACTGAAGATATTAAACCAACAACACTGTCTGCCGCCCTGCTTTGAAGCTCTGATGTTGGAAAAGGCTGTACAGTAACCCTATGGGAAAATTAATTGAGGTGTGAGACCTTGACCTTCTTAATTTACGGGCGTCTTCAATGTTCATCGTCCCGGAATAAGGGTAATAAAACAATTAACGCCAACCACAATACCTGGGTAGGCAAGGAAAACAACCAAAGTATAGGTCGTTTATGGAGCTAATAAATCCATTTATAATTTTGACATTTAACGGGTTTGCGAAATCGAAAACTAGATTCAGTCATAGAAAATACTTGTATATGTATGGTACACAGGGAAAAGTTTTGACATGTGCCACATATGTATTGTAGAAAATGCAGAATATTGTAGAAAATGGTTTAACAACCTATTTAAACTTTTAATATTATTTAGTAAAAAATATGTATTACATATGTGTTACTTTCATATGAAATACATATGTGGAATGCATATGTATCACATATGTAAAACATATGAATTTCGTGACTAGATATTTTTTCCTGTGTAACAATGGTTCAGTCATATCACGACGGTGTCAGCTCTGTGATCAACTTCACAGTGATGCCACACTGAAATATCTCTCCGGAGACCCATGAAATGATACACCACCCAGTCACATAATACTGACACCGGGCCGAGCAGTCCTAGTATGCTTTGTGTCAACCAAGGGAGCTACTAGTATCCTTTTTACGAAGTTTTTGGTATGACCCTGCCGGGGATTGAATCCGCAAGCTCCCGCATGCGAGGCGGACGCGCTACATTTACGTCATAGCCGTGGTATGTACATTATACTGTTTATGGACCAAATTAAAATGATTTTTTTTTTACAAAACGCTGATACATGTTTGATACTGATATAAACGGAATATAAGATTCATGTAATTTATTTAGACATTATAAGCTATATCACATTTGATTATGTAAAAGTAGATATAAAAGTCGAACAGAAAATGTAGTATTCAAAGAACACAGTCAACTAAAAACACACACGGCAAGGTACATGACATCACATATTGGCTACCAATAATTTAACTACACCAGTACAAAATAAGCAACATTCATGTCTAAAATAAATCAGTTAAATTTCTATGTCAAACAATATAGGGCATTTTCTTATGTTTTGCTCTAAGCTTAGTTTGAGTTATTTGACAAATCAATAGAAACATGTTTATGCCCCCAAAGGGTGGCATATAGTAGTCGCACTGTCCGTCCGTCCGTTCGTCCGTACAATCGTGTCCGGTTAATAACTCTGACAATAATGGACGGATTTTCAAATAACTTGGAACAAAAACTCACCACAACAAGACGATGTGTTGCGTATAAAATCCAGTGGCTCCAAGGTCAATGTCACAATTAAAGGTCAAAGATCAAATCGTGTCCGGTCAATAACTCTGGCCTTCATGGGCGAATTTGCAAATAACTTGCCACAAGTGCTCACCACAACCAGACGACGTGTCGCGCACAAAATCCAGGTCCGTGGCTCCAAGGTCAAGGTCACACTTAGAGATCAAAGGTCACTTCGGGGGGCATTTGTCACTTACAGTGACATTTCTTGTTTGCTTTATATTCTTTGCTTTTCACAATTTTCGTCACAGCAAAACTAAATATCAGTTTTGTTTGGCCAATATAATAAACATGATCATGAATCTGGATTACTGCCCATTTAATCCAAATGTTTAATATTGTTCCTTTCACTTTCCAATTTAAAAACAAAACAAAAACTGTTTACTTCTTCATTCGTATTTTCCACTCATGTCATGGCGCAGTCGGTAGCGCGGCGGATTTGTAACCGGAGGCCCAGGGTTCAATCCTCCGTGGTGCCACTGGGTTGCGTCGTTGTGTTCTTGGGCAAGACACTTTCCCTTTGCCCCGTCCGTCGGATGGGGACGTAAACCGGGCGGTCCCGTGTATCGGTCTAAAGCACGTTAAAGAACCATAGGAATACATTCGATAATAAGAGTAGGACACGGTTTCCGGATTCCTATTTATCCTTACCCTCTATCTGGGAAGGCTCTAAATAACATATACTGTGTTGATGAGCCGTTAAACAACATTTAATTTAATTCTCCCCCGCCCCATTTACACAAGTGCTTCATTCGAAGAAGGGATTGCAGAAATCTGCATTATAGCAAATCTGCATTATAGCATATACAGATATCGAACTCAACACATGCTCTATTCAGTTTAAGTGATATAAAATGTGTAATGTATTTGGTTAAACTATTTTTTTTCCGAAATCTTATACTTCTCGCCCACTGACATCGGATATTAAAAGTGGCTTTGAACACTTTTCAGTTGTCTCGTTATATTTTCAACAATGTGTCGAATTTTACAGTTTTATGTTTTTCCATATTTTGAAAAAAAAATTGAGCAGAATGATACTAACTATAATAAACTCTATGCTTTTTTTTTTTTTTATAACATACCATTTGATAAGTATCGAATTGTCCACGAATTGCTTTTTTATAAACTGACACACAATGTATAATGAACAGCAAAATATGATTCTGATTATATATTTTTTATGTATTTGTGTTTAAAGTCAGAGCATCTTTCGTGAAATTCAGTTTCCTGTATTTTTAGTTTAAACTTATTTATTTTACATCGATTGTAATGAATGCTCTATGAACTTATTTGAATCACTCTCGATGTCTTCCTGGGTAGAACCAGTACTAAGCAAATGCAGATAAAGTGTCTTGCTGAGTATTTTCCTGTATTTTTGACATTCTGTGTGTGGTTCAGATAGGGAAATTACAGCCCTCGATAAAAATGTTTTACCTCGTGTTGGAATTTTCGATCTTCATCGGATACTTTTATAATCTTGATATCTTTGCCTGAATCTATGTATCGACAAGTTTGCAAGTAGATTAAGTCTGCGCAACATCCGTTTTTAATAATTCCTCTGTATCAATAAAGAACAAAACAGACAGGTTGCAGCATGCACGGACATTTACGGCACTCAAAGAACGCACGATGTGGCAGATTTACAAGGAGATAGCTTTTTTTCTGCAATCCAACCTTCAGATGCTGCGTTTGATTATTTGTGGAAATAATGACTTTGAAAGTTTGAATCAGGTATATTCCAAACATGACTCTAAATATTGATCTAAATATACTGTACAAATAAGATTAGCACGAATTTTTAGATTAAACATATGAACATTAATATAGTAGTTTGAAGATATTATACATGTTAGGTGAGGATGTGATCTTCAAAAACGTGTTATTTCATTATTTTCTAAGCGAAGTATCAGAATTACCTCCCATACATTACAAACAAGTTATTTTATTATACAAACGTATTTTTTTGAACAAATATAATGCTTGGCATAGACAAGAATTGCCCATTCTGTCATTGTTTATAATCCGCTCTTCAAAATGTTGTGTTCACAAACGATTGTTATTCTCACCAAAAATAAATTCCAGTTTCAAAATTATCACCCTTTTCATTGAAATGAGAACGACTTTCGATAACCTATAAAAAGTATGTTCCCGTCATATTTGCTTTCTTTTTATCATCGATTTTGAAATGACTTTATATCATTATTATTGGTCGTATATATATGTCACTTTGTCATTGACCCCGAACATACACGGCTTTGTATCTCGTCTGTGGAAATGACAAGCATTTTTTTATGTGCTAAATTTATTTTGTTCAGCATAGTTTATACTTTGAATTTTGAGACAGTATGTCGACCGTATTCATGGTCACACATGTTGTTTAATGAGGACGCGAAGATGATTTTACAGATGGAAACGTCTGTGACACTAGATTCTAGAGAAAGCATGCTGTAAGAGTTAGCAGATGTATTGTTGAAAAATCCGTCATTCATACGGAAGCCTTTTCACTTATGACCTGTAACTTACGACTTTTTGCTTGTAAACAACGCTGAAACCGCTTTATTTACATTTCTCTTGTTCACGTGCCCCGTGTGTTTCCAGGGGCACCGTTTGGTTCCGGGGCAAAGAATAGGGCCACTGCAGACCTACCCCCCTCTCCCCCCAACACCCCCAACCACAAATTCATGTTCATTTTATCATTTTTTGTTTATGCTCATTAAAGGTCTTCATCATGACCCCTGCATTGTTTCAGGTGCCATCTCGCTCAAATCACTAGAGAAGTGGCAGAAAAACAATAAAACGTGGCTCCAGCGTAAATGGAGTGTCTACAATAGAATTTGCAGCAACTCTGCAGTTCTGGAGGTGGAAGGTTCTAGGCCCATTCTCCATATTTTATCTCGATGTACATGGAGGATGAGCCTGGCATGTTCATTTATGTTAGGCGCCATATAACCTTTCATGTGTTGGTGCGCCTTAAAACCCAATTCAATTCAATTATTGCACACGTGATATACATCAGCGCGCAATATTTATTTCGTCACGTGACTGTCCCGTGCAGCTCCGTCTTAACATTTTAGTGTAGGCTTCGAGTTAAATACCACAAAGTGTTGCTTATTTTTCCTTTTTTTTTGCACCGTTTTGAATTCCGTCAAAACATCTTGTTTTATATTAAGTAAATATTCAATAATGGAAGTTGTGTAATGTTTGTCAACGTAATTATTTTGTGTTTATAAGCTTAAAGTTACGGCTAATTCAGCTTACACCAGAACATAGATAAGCGGCTGAGGAGAGCGAGCCCGAAGAGTAAAACTAAAAACTTAATCAAATACAAACAAGCAAGGTTTTACACAAGCGTAAAAAGCTGCCGATAAGTAAATAAACATCACCGTGGGCCTGTGAACTGATAGGAATGCAAACAATTGTTTGTATAATTAATGAAAATCTGAGAGTTATCAAGCTGAAATAAGTGTTGCTGTTTTTATCAAAAGCAATAACTACGCAATGGATGCGTCAATAGAGTTCACTGTGAAACTTGGACAAGGACTTATTGATATACTCCTTAAGGATAGTTAAACAAATTAACAACGCAGACATTTTAACGTTTCGGCTTGACAGTATTCATCAGAATTTAATATTCTGATATAATCATTCAAATGCAAATTGATAAAAAAATAAAAAATCATTTTGTGACAGTGTGGACAAGCTGATTTGCTTCTTTTTCGCTTTATTGTGGCATTATAATTAAAACCGATATAACGCTAAACCTTGTCGTTATATATTCATGGATTCAATAAATTTCATGGATCTTCATCCCTTGAAATACTTTTAAAGAGTTGCACTTATTCCATTCCATTATTTGCGATTTTATTCAGTTGCACCTAACGATTTCATCTTGCTCCGTAAACATCCCGGACATATAAAGATCCCGGAAACATTGCCGCATTCTACACTGAGTAGACTGATCTACGAAAACGTCAAAACCACAGGCGAAACGGTAACCTCTGAACGTTTCAAAATATCTTTTTTTTACCATTCAAGTTTTTTAGACGAGTTCTCTAGGAATTCAAGTTGTAAAGCTTGCTTATCGCCACTTACATGAGTCACAGTCTGTTACCCTAGACAGATACAAAACCCATATAAAGAGCTGAATAATTGAAATCGAGAATTAGGCGTTGTTTACCATTACTCCGAATGAGCGAACAATAGTAGTAATACCTCTGTTGTTCGTTCACTCACAGGAATGGTAAACATCGTCTACTTCTCGATTTGTACACACAATGTTTAATTAAACCCCTATCAAGCAAATCGCTGATTGGTTCAGAAACAATGCATCGTTCGTTTAGTGCAGATATTGATTTTGAACAGAGTACGCTCAGGCAAAGATTAAAATGTAATGTTATAACCTTCTGAAATAGGATTAAAAATAAACTAATAAGCTCCAGTTTTCTTGCAAAAATCTATTCGACTTTTTATTTAATTTATTGTTTTAATTAAAAAAAAATGCAATTATTTTGTTCTGTCCCTGTACATATTAAAATAACTATCGGTAAAACGATCGTGGTCATGATCTATTGTGCTAAAATAGTACACAACTCACCTTTGGTGGTATTATCCGAGTTATTCTGAGATTGATACAGTTCATATCAGGTTGTGTATTTCTAGTCAAATACAAATATAGCAGCTACATGAATAGCAATTACAGCCGTTCAGGTGTAGAGTCTTTAAGAACAATATATACGCGCTTGGAAGAAGTGATACAATTAGAGGACAACGAAACGTGTTCAATAATAAAGTTCAGCATTTAAGGAAACAGGAGAATATACACAGTATTAACAATTAAGTGCAAGTAATGCAATGGACGCACAGCTCTGTAGTAAGGAAATGCTGTTTTTAACGTTGTCCCGGGGCGGGGGTGGGGGGGGGGGGGGGGAGGGGGGGGGTGGGGGGGGGGGGAAATAGAGCTTTTGTATGTAGAAAATATTTTGAAACATAGACAGTTTTTCATTATGTTTTTCAATTATTACTTAAGTGTTTGTATTTAGTGTACATAAAGTATTTACTGGTTTCTGACATTATGCAATTGAAGTACAAAGTAGTATATAGCTATGCCATACACAATGTTCAATATAGCAATGCTAATCATAAATCAGATATGTAATCGTGCCTTAGTGTATATAGGAGCAAGACCAATAAACCCCTTGTCACAGCCACAATCAGCCGGTGCATATCCATCCCAACTCCCCACCCAACCCCCACCACACACATACACCACTACTATCTCTCTACCACCCCGTCCCCAGTATTTCTCTACAACCTCCTTTAAATGTGTTCATTAACATAACAACTACTGTTACAATTGCTTTTCATTAAACAAATACACACTCTATATACCATATAAAAGGATGGGGCACTTTTATGAAACAAGAGGCCCAAGAGGGCCAGTATCGCTCTACTCGCTTTATGGAGTATGTGGTTGGGGCGGGTGGTGGTGGTGGTGTTTGTTGTTGTAAACTTAGGACAAAACCCTTTGCCCTGCATTGAGCAAAACGGCAGTTTTACAACACTCATCGGTACGAAGAAGTTCCAGGATCAATCACTGACGATACAAACGAGTCCTATCTGGAATAGTCTTGATCATCTTCGACGCTTGATTGTAAATACAAACGTTTTGACAAATTGTGCAGATACAAATTTGAAACTGGAACCAACTCACGTGACCGTACTTTTTTTTTTATTAAAGTATTTCTTCATCCGCATTTAGTTCGTCGATATAATGATGTAGTTTCCCTCTTTGTTTACATATAAATGTATTGTCTTTCTGCCTTTCTGCCTTTCTGTATATCTTGGATATATTGTGTTCCTGTCTCAGCCAATCAGAAACCTTACCAGTGATTCGGCAAAAATTAACCTTTGTTCAGGAGGTTCTGTCTAGACGTTTATCTTGAAAACAAGCAAGGGTCGCAGATGATCTACACTATTACAGGAACGGTGTTTTGTTTACTGTTGGAAATAATTGACCCCCGATGTTGTTTTTGTAACAAGCGCTCGGATTGGCCAAGTAGCCTCGTCCCGTAAAAGTATGTCTCGATACGAACTTGTCGGCGTGTTAGAAACAGTCTTTGACATGGAAGCACGTGCGTGTTGCACAGGGGTTTACTTCGTACGTTATCGTGTCCACCATACTATGACGCCTTGTTGGAACTTCCGCCACACACGTTTCTCAAACAGACAGTTGGTGTCATCATTGATAGCCGAAGATCGGCATTTTCTCAGTTTGTAAACACGCTTTGCAAGCGTTGAAATGTTGTCACTTTTATTTCGAATTTCGAATTTCGTCATGCTCACTTTTGAATTTAAATCTTCTGATGTAGATTTGATATCTGATTTAAGCAGATTAATTCCATTTCTAAGACAACCATTGCCATAACCTTTAACAGAGCATAGTATTTCTATTGACTGCTCATTTGCGACTATCTGGTCCTTCTCTGAGGTCAGAGATATTTCCATCAATTTCATTTTTGTTTTTCAGTAGTGCTTTATTTAGTCACTTTTGAGTTGGTTCAGATTGTGGACAAAAGAGCTGTACACCCATGATCTGCTTATCATTTTTATGATGGACTATCTTGTTCTGATGCATTTCAGGGTGGACCATCTTGTTCTGATGCATTTTTATGATGGACCATCTGGTTCTGATGCATTTCAGGGTGCCTTCATGTCTAGCAATCTCCATTTGGAATGCATTCACTGACATTTTACTACAGGAGCCAATGAATATATATTGGTGGTCTAGGTCCATTATTCATTGGCTAATCAATCGTCATTTTGCATGAAAGCAGTAAATAAGCAAACTTTTCATGTTTTTTCAATGTCCGGGTAGTGTCGGAAAAACAGGTCTTTAAAGGTAAAATAACTATTTTTAAGGTATTGGGAGAGGGTTGTGGGTGGGGTTAACGCTGGTCTTACTACAACATTTAAGTTTATGAAACAAGACTGGTAACACGTTTATAAGGTTGGATTATAGCGGACTATTTTCATGTCTTTACCGGCGATCAACGTAGTGACATTAGAAAGGTACCGGTTTATTGAAAAATATTATGACCTGTTTAAGATTCGAAATCATGACCCTCGGATTGAAAATACATATACTTTACCATTTGGCTATGCAGTTCATCAATATAGTTGTGTTTGCTAAATCTATGTTCAAAAGTTTTATTTAATATTGGATATCAATACAATTTAAAAGATATAGCTTTTTACGTATATCAAAGCATGTCATGAAAGCTCCAGGAGATATATATTACAAATACGTTAATGTATTTTCAAATATTAGAAACGGAATTTTCCAAAATTAGAAATTTTATAATTTAAAAATATACTATGAATGTTTTGTTGAAATAACCAAACTTAATTACTTAATTATGAGACAAATATATAGTTAAATTCAAAAATGATTATCGGTTTACCCTATGTCCTTATGGTAATGCAAACGGATTGTCAATCCGGAGTTTTCCAGTTCGAATCCCGTGTTAAGCATATTATGTTTCAATGATTAGGGCAGTCTTGCTTTTCTCGATGTTGATAAATTTAACGACGGATTGAAAATGATCACGTCTCAGAAGCTTGAATTTGGTAGGAAACCAAACCATTTGCTTTAGATAAACAACCACTTACTTTAATTATAGCTATAGTAGCTTTAATAATCTTCGAATCCACGTTTGCTGATAACCCTCATACAGACACCTTGATGGAAGACCTGGAGATCCATATAGCAGTAGGAACGCCAGCCCTATGGCGTAGGAATATTTGTCAAACAAGGTCACGTGATAAAATCGATAACAAAATGACATTATTGGGAAAATTGTCACTGGTCAGATTTATACACCTCTTATCTTTAAACTGTGATTATGACAAAACACAATCACAGATCGTTGTTAAAGTAATAATATTCACAAACTACATTGGTCGAACATAATTGGTGTACACTTCGTGTAATTCCCATTAATAGTTAAAGGTATTTTTCAAAGGGATGAATTTAGGTTGTTTTAAGGTTTAAATTGCCAACAATGCGCTTTTAAATCAAAATCGATTTATTTCGTCATTTTAGAAGCGAGAATAAAAACAAATGCATGTACGCATAGATAAATCTTTCCTCTGTCCATATGCAAAATTTTAATGAAATCGGAGACAAGTACTTTTTTTCCCCCAAAATTAACTAACATGACCCACGGACTCAAAGACGGCATAACGCATATACATTTACAGACGCGACTGGGTACACAAGAAATGAAATAATTCTATTATTTCAATACATATATTTCAAATGTATGTATTCATGCATTCCAGATTAAATTTCTGATCTATACATGCTTTTGGTTTATGCCGGAGTGCTTGGAATAGGTTTTAACAAACCAAATTGCAACGGTACGTCGGGAAAGGAAATGAGGATGGTAAAAATATATATTGCAGTGCTAATTTTTTGAATCCGAAAAAATTGCAAAAAAAGTTTTAACAACGAGAATGAATTTTTTTTCATGAAAGTGTTCATTGACATGTCTACTATTTAAAACCAAAATTTAAAGTCAATCAGAAATAATACTTTTTTTTTCCCAAAATTAACAAAGTACACCGTGTTCGCTAAAATATGAACAATCGCCTTTCGAAGTTAATGTACACGCGGGATATAAAACCATGAAACTGTGAAATCCTTTTTAAGAGATATATTGATTTCAACATTGTTCTGTATTTAATAAATTATTAGAGTAGAATGTTCGCAGTCTTTTTCAAGGACACCATTACGGTAGTATCCCTGCAACCCCGCCCCTCATGCCACCCCCACCACCCTCTATACCGTATTGATTAAGTTGTATATAGCTGCGAATGCGCAGTTTTAATCAAATTCGATTGATTTCATAATTTTAGAAAGAAAAAAAGCATGTACGCCTAAATACATTTTTTCTCTGTAGATATGTAAAATATAAACACCCCCCACCCCCCGAAAATTAACGAAGTACACCGTAATCGCTTAAATACGCCGATTCGACGTTCCAAATCGATGTTCGCACGGAATAAAATTGTGGAATTATGAATTCATTTATAAAGATAAATCGATTTCAGCATTGTTCAGTAGTTGTTATATTATTGATGTAGTATGTTCACAGTATTTATGAGAGCAACATTACGGTAGTATGACTGTATCCCTCCAACCCCGTCGGCTTTCCCACCAACGTACACACAATACGTTGAGTATTGCTAAGAATGCGCCTTTTATTTAAATCGATTTATTTCGTCATTTTAGAAGCGAGAATAAAAACAAAATGTAATAGATAGAGTCTGGTCTCAGCGAGTTGGCTTATTTAAACACCGAGATGGGCGTAGCCAATCGAGGTGTTTAAATAACCAACGAGCTGAGACAGACTCTATCTCTTTTGTAGCATGGTGTACCAAGTAACACTGTGACGTCATAGTGACCGTACTCTAAATTCCAATATCCGGTAGTTGTAGTACGGTGTAGCCACGCCCCTTTAGTTACCCTAAATTAAACGATTTAATGCTCTGCATTCATCAAAGGAAATGTCACCGACCTTGCTACAACATGTAATAGATAGAGTCTGGTCTCAGCGAGTTGGCTTATTTAAACACCGAGATGGGCTTAAATAACCAACGAGCTGAGACAGACTCTATCTTTTTTGTAGCATGGTGCACTGAGTAACACTGTGACGTCATAGTGACCGTACTCTAAATTCCAATATCCGGTAGTTGTAGTACGGTAAAGCCACGCCCCTTTAGTTAACCTGAATTAAACGATTTAATGCTCTGCATTCAACGAAGGAAATGTCACCGACCATGCTACAAATATACAGAGGAGAGCTGTATCTATATGTTGTATACATGCTTTGGGTTAATGTCAGAGTGCCCAATTTATTTTAACAAACAATGTTGCAACGGTATATCGGAAAATGAAATCATGACTGACGAGTAACAGACATGCTACTGTCAGTAACAAACATGATTTTGTGTAAACTCGAAGATTGCATAACATAAATATGTGGACATGAAATTGTGTCAATGGTTTGTGGTGTTGTGAAACACTGTACGCGTGAATCCGAAAAGTGCGGGTCTGTTATCTTTATAGGGCATATATAGTTATATATATATATATATTTATATATATATTATTAATTTATATTTATTTGTATGGTCCCAGAACGCAGTCATACTCACTACTACTGAAAGTAAATACTTAATATACATGTGCGGTGTGTTACGATCTGGGGTATTTGAAAACAGACATATTAAACATTTCCCTAAAAATATATAACGATGATAAATACTATATTCATAGAAATGTTTTTTCCTGAAAAAAAAATACATGTTTGTTTTCAGCAGTTGAAATCTACTATATTCTGCGAATATTGCTACCTTGAAAATTTGAATACGTCTGTTTTCATCAAATAGCATGTTTTGTTTCTTTTAATAAAATTAAAAATTAATTTATGATTTCGGAATATGTCTTACACACTGTTGAATCCTGTAATTTAACAACAAGTGGTTTGGTTCCAGGCGACAGTATCGATGAACAAAACCACTTGTTTTACTGGATTCTACATTGTGCAAGAAAATATTCATATATTATACCATTACTATTATAACATGTGTGTTGTACCATATGCTTATCCTTGTTTATAAATGTTTGGTAATGGATGTCAGCAGGAACTTGACTTTTGACCTAACAATCAAACGGATCATCCTCTTTCCACTGTCCACCAATGAAGTTTCATGAAATTTGCTTTAGGTAAAAGGAAAAACTGTGTCGACAAGACTTTTCATTTTCCGGTCATGGTAACGGACCTTTCAACTACTGACTTCAAAATAAACAGGGATTATCATTTCACAAAAGGCAGTCAAAGTATGACGTTTTATGAAATTAGCTTTAGAGAAAGTAGAAAAGAGTTTCACTGCGGACACGATTTTTCATTATCAAGTCACTGTGACGTTGACCTTAGATTTATTGACCTCAATATTAATAGGGATCATACTCTTTCCAAAGGCAGTCAACCCATGTCGTTTGAATGTATTTACTTCAGGGAAAATAGAGTTACGGTGCGGACAATGGTTTTCATGATCGGATCAGTGACCTTGACATTTGATCTCGAACTAAATAGGGGTCATTCTCTCACCAAATGCAGTCAACCCATATAGTTTCATGATACATGTATTTGCTTCAGTAAATAAGGAGTTGCATTGTGGCCAAGGTATTAGGGTTATATTATCCTTTTGACATATTAACCTCAAAATCATCAAACGATGCAATAGTCTTATAACAGGCAGTCAACCCATGGCGTTTCAACAGACTTCCTTCAGGAAAACGGAAGTTACAGTTCGGACAATGCGTTTCATTATCCGGTCTGTGACCTTGACCGTTAACCCACTCACAGTCAAAAGGATCACCCTCTCCCCAGAAGCAATCCATCCATTAGGTTCATGATATTTCACTTACAGTTTACAACATTTTACATTATCATGTTACGGTGACAATGATCTTTGACCTATTGACATCAAAATCAAAAGACATCATTCTCTCACCAAATGCACTCAAACCATGAATTTTGATGAGATTTGCTTCTGGGGAAGTGCACAGTGCAGACAAGGTTTTTCATGATCATTATTGGGTCACGGCGCCCTTGACCTTCAATATTTGATATGCACATACTGATGCTTCTTACAAAGTTTCGTAAAAATCCAACAAATAGCGCAGACAAGATTTGTGACGGACGAACGGAAAGGCCAAATCTCACCTACCACTTTGTGGTGGAAGACATATTTATAAAGACAATATTTTAGTTCATATGTATACTTTATTCCTACCACTTTGTGGTGGAAGACATATTTATAAAGACAATATCTTAGTTCATATGTATACTTTATTAAGCAAATAATTAAGCGAACATAAACTACAGCATTGACTCTGGTCAGTGGTGTACATGGAGTCTTCTTCCACATGACGTGCAGCCTGAAATAAAATAAAAAAATAAGTCGCGTACAGTATTCAATTTGAATCAGGTGTTGCAAGGGGGAGCTAGGGCATGTTAAGGGGAATGGGACAGTTTGACACAATGGGCTAGCAGGATACATCGAAGTAACCCAGTAGCGCCAGTAAGACTTGAATCCGTGTTCACTGGATTCAAAGCCGATATGCTATAAACGTCCCTTGACCAAAACTGAGTAAATGGCACATCAAATACATATTATATTGTGTATCATACGAGTATATGATTGACCTGACATGACTACATAACAATTTTAATGTATGTTTCACCCAACAGTACTACAGCAAGAATCTATTACAAGGAAAGTTAAATCTGACAGATGGTGCCATTTTTACTAGAAGGGGAATAAAATACAACTCTTGCCAAAAATCTAAAATTGTTAAATTGTACACGTTTTGTTCATAGGATATTTTACTTTAATGACTTAGTAAGGTCATTTTACATGGGGAGAAAATATTAATATACAACTATTTATTTTCTATCTCAAAACCTGGTGATGCCGCTAGTTTTAGTAATAAAACACGATTAAATAGGGCAGTTGAGAAGACACGTTTGTAGATGTGTGGTCTGTTCTGATGTGAAAATGTGTAAAACAGACACAAGATTGAAAATTTGCTCTGTGTCCCTTTAATAAATTGGGGATCCATCACATAGACCATAATAATATTGTAATTAGTTGATGTTAAAGGGACACACGGCACTCTTGAAGTATTTATCAAGCATTAACATTAGCATCTCCATTTGTGTTAACCTGGTAACATTTTAAATTTAAACCTGCTTGCATTAAAAATTAAATAAAAGTGTTTCATTTTGTCTTCGTTATTTTATCAAACACTTAACTATATTATAGGTGCACTATTATCAACAGTTCTGAACTATTCTAATAAATAATATTAATGATGCACAAATGCAAATTATGCAGAAAAATTGACCGAACTCCAGAAGTTAAAAAAAAATAAAGATTGCCTAGTGTCCCTTTAACACAACTTGTTTTCGCATGTATCCAGTACATGTAGTTTACACGAGCTCATATGACAATTACGCTGCATTATCACCGAAAACATTTTTACTGTAACTTTGAACAGCACCGTGAAAGCATAACACAAGCTCCATTTAAAGAACTACACAAGTGTAAACATTTTTTAAAAGGGCTCCCACCTCAAAATGATCCAATGGCATTTAACTCGGCTTGACATTCTGAAGGCGTCAGTATCAATTCACTTAGAATTGCTCAAGGGCACGATTCACATTTGAGGCCTCTCTGAAAAACAACATCAATCCAGTGTCAATGATCAAACAGACAGAGTTTATCCTTTGTTATACATAATGTAACATATTTATAAAGGAAAACTCAAAACTCTACTTACTGTCATGGATATATATGTACACATATGTGTATTTAGATCTATGTTACTGTACATAAATATGAATCTGACCTGTCAATTGGTGTTTACATTGTTTCAATGGTAGTTGTATCGGGTATGTATTCACGGATGTGCGAGAAAATGGGAATAACATAACGATAACGAGACAACGCTAACAATTTACATTCATGCATCTGAGGGGTGGGGGTGGAGGGGTTTCTAGTTTCCTTACCCCCTCCTTGTTTTCGGTATTCAAGCTCCATCTACCCACCCCCATCCCACCCACATCTACCCTACTTGGGTGGGCGGGGGTGCGGGGGACATTGCTAGCATTTCTACTAGTAACTGTTTTATTCCACGAAACGTTCTACAGTTTACAGTACATCCAGTTACTGGAAAGATCGGAGTACACGAAAAATATGAACTTTCTATTAAACAGTATACGCCACTTTTTTAGGCACTATATTTGGCTAATGTCTAAATATGTACGATCTAAAGTGGTGTGTACTGTTTATTAACAAACACATTTTAATGACAAAACAAATACCTTGATCATGGACCTTTAGCAGCAGACAGTAATCCCAAATCCAATTTGACCAACATGTCAATTTCACGTGTCAAGTTATGTCACGGTGACCTGTCAGTCACCAACACTGCATCGTGTTGACACATAATGGGACGTTATTTCGTCCGGTAAGGTATTAGTTTTTACATAATCTACGGTATGAAACACTTTACGCGTGTTGTTAGACTCCATAGGTTCCCGTAGTGCTCGCCGACGCAGCGCTCACAATTTTGGGTGTAAAAACATGGCGTCTGTTTTAATTGAAAATTCGTAAAATAGTCCGTAAAATACAAAGAAATAGTCCATGTTCGCGGAGTTAAAATGCGAACAGAACTGGTATGTTATAGGTCCGTGGCGTTCCTACTGTAGTTGTCATGGAACTATTGAACTGTCGGAGGGAGCGGTTATATATACTAATCAAAATTCCTAAGTACCCGCCTAAGAATATGATTTTTTTGTGTATTTCACGCTTGATTAGAGATACCGTCGAACTGCAGAAAGAACAAGTTTAAATCTTCTGCTCCGATTGCATGAACATATTTTAAAGTTTTAAGTCAATGTGTTTCCCTAGAAATAAATTAAAACACTTATACAACTGGATACATATGATTTTGTTAAGTACTTCGAATTATGCAGCTTTCAATGTTCCTAATTATAAAATAATGCCAACTAAAATTATTTTGACATCATTAGCTCTACTGGCCAAGGGCCAGCAGAGCTTATGGGATGGTGTGTTGTCCGTCTTCCGTCGTCCGTCCGTCGTCGTCGTCCGTCCGTTAACTTTTCTTCAAACGACTTCTCCTCAGAAACCGCTTGGCTAATTTTGACCAAACTTCACATGGATGATCCTTAGATAAATGCTTTTTAGATTTGTTAAAATTAGGTCAGCGCTACATCCAAGATGGCTGCCATTACCATATATAATCGAAACCTTAAAAAATCTTCTTTTCCAGAACCGCTGGACAGATTTCAACAGTTTTTCTTTTAAAATGATCGCCAACGCCTAGACTATCAAGATTGTTCAAATAAAGTCCCCGGGGTCAAAAATGGCCGTGCCCCGGGGGTCCAAAGTTTGTATATTGAGGTTTTGCATGTTTTTCATATAGACATATAGGAAAAAACTTTAAAAAATCTTCTTCTCTGAAACCACAAGGCACAGAGCTCTCATGTATTACATGTAGCATCAGCCTATGGTCCTCTACTAAGTTTGAAATGGTGACCCTGGGGTCAAATTTATCCCCGCCCCGGGGGTCACAGTTTTACATAGACTTATATAGGATTTTTTTTTAAAAAAATCTTCTTCTCTGAAACTATAACAGCCAGAGGTTTGATATTTTGCATTTACTATAAGCTTATGGTCCTTTACCAAGTTTGTTCAAATGGTGACCCTCGGGTCACATTTGGCCCCGCCTCAAGGGTCACATGTTTTACATAGACATGTATAGGGAAAAACTTAAAAAGTCTTCTTCTCTGAAACTGCAAGAGCCAGAGGTTTAATATTTTGCATTTGCTATAAGCTTGTGGTCCTCTAACAAGTTTGTTCAAATGGTGACCCAGGGGTCACATTTGGCGCCACCCCGGGGGTCACAGTTTTACATAGGCTTGTATAGGGAAAACTGAAAAAATTCTTCTTCTCTGGAACCACAAGGCACAGAGCTCTCATTTATTACATGTAGCATCAGCTTAAGGTCCTCTACTAAGTTTGTTCAAATGATGACCCTAGGGTCAAATTTGTCCCCGCCCCGAGGGTCACAGTTTTTCATAGACTTATATAGGATTTTTTTTTAAAAATCTTCTTCTCGGAAACTACAAGAGCCAGAGGTTTGATATGTTACATTTATTATAAGCTTATGGTCCTTTACCAAGTTTGTTCAAATGGTGACCCTGGGGTCACATTTGGCCCCGCCCCAAGGGTCACATGTTTTACATAGACATGTATAGGGAAAAACTGAAAAAATCTTCATCTCTGAAACTGCAAGAGCCAGAGGTTTAATATTTTGCTGTTGCTATAAGCTTATGGTCCTTTACCAATTTTGTTCAAATGGTGACCCTGGGGTCACATCTGGCCCCGGCCCGGGCGTCACAGTTTTACATAAATGCTTGTATAGGGAAAAACTGAAAAAAATCTTCTTCTCTGAAACTGCAAGAGCCAGAGGTTTAATATTTTGCTGTTGCTATAAGCTTATGGTCCTTTACCAATTTTGTTCAAATGGTGACCCTGGGGTCACATCTGGCCCCGGCCCGGGCGTCACAGTTTTACATAAATGCTTGTATAGGGAAAAACTGAAAAAAATCTTCTTCTCTTGAACTGCAAGAGCCAGAGGTTTAATATTTTGCACTTGCTATAAGCTTATGGTCCTTCACCAACTTTGTTCAAATTGTGACCCTTGGGTCACATTTGACCCCGCTCCAAGGGTCACATGTTTTACATAGACATGTATAGGAAAAACTTAAAAAATCTTCTTCTCTGAAACTGCAGGAGCCAGAGGTTTAATATTTTGCATTTGCTATAAGCTTATGGTCTTCTACCAAGTTTGTTCAAATGGTGACCCATTGGTCACATTTGGCCCCACCCTGGGGGTCACGGTTTTACTTAGGCTTGTATAGGCAAAAACTGAAAAAAATCTTCTTCTCTGGAACCACATGGCACAGAGCTCTCATGTATTACATGTAGCATCAGCTTATGGTCATCTACCAAGTTTGTTCAAATGGTGACCCTGGTGTCAAATTTGTACGCGCCCCGGGGGTAACAGTTTTTTAATTTCTTTTTAATTTATTTATTTTTTTAATTTGATTTTTTTTTTTTTTTTTTTTTCAATTTGATTTTTTTTTTTTGATTTATTTTTTAATTGTTTCATTTTTTTTTTTTTTTTTTTTTATATTTTTTTTTTTTTTATTTATTTTTTTTAAATGTTTTCATCTTTTTTTTTTTTTTATTGATTGATTTGAATTATTTATTTTTTTTAAAAAAAATTTCATTATCTTTTTAATTACTTGACACTTACTTTAAAATTTCTTGTCGGCGCTACTCATCCTAAATGCCTTGTTGAATTTCGACGAAACTTGGCAGGAAGCATCGGTAAGATGTCTAGTTGTGCATTTCACGCTTTTGTTCCAGTTCGCTGATTTTTGACGGGAGTTATGGCCCTTTGACATTTTTATTTTAAATTTCTTGTAGGCGCTACTCCTCTTAAATGGCTTGTTGGATTTCTACAAAATTTGGCAGGAAGCCTCAGTATGATGTCTAGTTGTGCAAAGCGCGGTATATCAATGAAATCTTGGACAATTTTGAAAACCAGCTAGATCTTGTTAGTAATAACAGAGTTATGGCCCTTGATTTGTTGAAAAATGCTATATTGTATTTTCCTTTGTTAAATCTATAGGAGAAGAGAGATATATCTATCTAAATCTATAAGAGCTGTTTTAGCCAGTAGAGCGTCCACAGGCCCTCTTGGGCCTCTTGCTTTTTACTAGCATTACCACTACAAATACGTTTGCAAATTTGAAATTTTCGAAATATTTAATGTTTACGCTGAATTACATTTATTTGAATTTCAAACGATATTCAATAAAAATGGAGGCGTTTAGGGTTTTCCATGTTTCAATTTGTTTTAGTCGGAACAACTGTAATAAATGGGTCAAACTGTTATGTTTTTTTTCATATTATTTCATACCAATTTTAAGACGTTTAAAGCTTTACGCGGTCTTCGATTCATGTTATGTGTTTTATCAGCACATTTCATGTTTTCATATAAAGGGAGGGTAACATAAAAAAATGTTACAATTTAAACAAAAAACGAATATTTTACAAACTATTGGTCAAAGCAAATTCATATCACACAACTATTCTAAAATATATTTAAATGAAGAAAATTAGTTATGTTCAAAAGCGAGTACTTAGGAATTTTGTTCAGTATAGTATTGTAATGGAAAACAAAAAAACATACAGACATCGATCACATATGACTGTTATTTACGGATAGGTGGACAGCGATGTATATATTGCTTATTAACAATCACAAGTGATTCTCTAATTAACTAATACAATTCACGAACAAGATTTGATCCATCCTTTAAAGTTCTCCGGCCATGTTTTGTTTCATGAACATGTTTATGTTTATTTAAATCGAAATCAATACACAACAATAGATATTTACAATTCACACATTGTAATATCTGTGAAAAGCGAGAATACGATTTTATTTGATGACGTAGAAAACTTTGAACAGGTAAATGTATTTATCAATTATCTGGCAATAGTTGTGCACCTATACAATTCAGATTTACCTCATTTCCCTGTGCAGTCACGCAGTGGTAAACATAGTATCTAAGACAAACAAATAATACTTATTTTTACATACAACTTAGTAGCGGTTTTACATATATGTTTCTCTCCGGGACTATTAAGAAATGTTCATATGATGTTTAGGAGTAAAAATTGTTAATTGATAATACTGCAATTCATCTTTAACGTTTGATATTTGACATCCACAAATATAGCTGAACCCAGGTTCCTAGATACCTCAGCTAAACAACCGCCACCACTAAATATCCTGGTCACGGCACCAAAGTAAACGGATGTGGAAAAAATAGTACAGTCAGTGGAGTTTGAACGAGGGACCGCTTGCATGCAAGACGGACGTTCTACCGATGTCGCCATAAAACTAGCTCTGTGGCGATACATTAGTAACTCTCTTATAAACTTTTTACATACATCCCCAAATGAGTCCTTCTGCACAGTATAAGGGATGGATGACCCTAACATTCAATTCAGGGTGTCTCCTTGGTTGTGAAACTATTTATTTAAATGAAACTAGTTACAAATAAATGTTAAAAATGTCTATATAACAAGAAAGAAAGGGGAATGGCGGTAATTTAATATTGACCAGATTACGTGAAAGGAAAACCTATACAAAAGTCATACTATACCCTCACTGGGGGTAAACCCGGTATCAGCGCAAATGGAGTATCGACGAAAACCAAGTGACGGTTGCGAAACGATAATGGTATCGGTTGCGTCACGAATAGTCAATGATTCTCAACGATGTCGGTTTACCAACGCAGATTTTGAATGAAAATGGTAATAATTTTGTATTTTAACTAGTTTTCTTTCCGAAATATATCATTAAACGATAATATATAAGTTAAATAATTATGTTTTAAAGAAGTGTTTTGCATAGTTTCCCTATAAGCAACATTTTTACATCGATTTGTAAAATGAAAGAATTCTTAAAAAATTCAAAACGTATACCACTTTAATAAATTATGCTTTATCAAAACATGACAGTGTACAAACAATTAGAAAGTAATATATATTTTTTATATTACTTGTCATAGGGTAAAACAACTGTTTTACCGGGTTTACCCCCAGTGAACCGGCAACTACTAAATATGAAAAATGGTTTCGACGATTTTTAAGCCTTTTTGAGATTAGTAGTTTGAGACTTCACTTATGACAGATTGTCAATTGCAATATCTTACAATAGTCAAGTCTAAGTCCAAAAAAAAAGGTGTGAAGATGATAGATAATGAATCGTCAAAGGCAGAAACTGAAGAAGAGGTAACTAGCGGTGAAAGGAACCTACAATATACATGACGACAAACTATGCACCACACAATATGAATGAGTTATTTTCTAGTACGGAAAGACAGTTGTGAATAAAGATACATGAACAGGACGTTAAATTTGGTCATTATATAAGTTACTATCTCATGGATGTATTCTATCTGTATCCGGTTTATTTTTACCACGCATGCGCAGACATTTTTTTGTGAAAATTTGAGGATGCCATTTTTTGCTGGACGGTAGGGCAACGTCATTTTCATGGTGCATTTTAAACTTATTGCACAAATGTTCGTTGGTAACTTTTGTGGAAAAGTTCGTGACGAAAGGTAGGTTCGGGTTTATGTTGTAAGTGTCGAGGTAATGTATTGGATATATATAGTTGAAAGTAGGTCACAGGAGCTCAACTGAATATTGTCAAGAGACACTCGGCACAGTCACTGAGTACCACCTCACACTAATTCAGTAATTGAGCTGCTCAGTGTCACTTTGACTCGTCCAACGGTACCGTAAATTGCCCAGTACCGAGCTACGTAACCCGACGCCGGAGTATAGATATACATTGACGTCTCGCGCAACTGCGTGCTCAGTCGCAGCATAAATTTATTGGAGCAAGTGTGGGACCCAACATTTCCCAAGAAGGAACTGACAGGTAGACCTTTATTACGCTATTAAATTATTGTCGGACCATCGTGAAGTCAAAGACAAAAGTTATCAACATATCAGCCTATTCTTAAACAATGACTGGAACTATGATACCGTTTGTGTCAATTTACTGGCGAACGCGAAACTGGGAACCAGTCAAAATGGAACCATATCTACTTCCGACACGGAAGTAAAAGAAAATGAGAAAGTTACATCGTTTATTGAACAACAAATGAATGTAATTAAACAATAAAGACTTATATCCATCACATTAACTGAAAATATTTAAGATATAATTTCAGGTGTGGAGGAGTTTTGGCACAGGAAATTGCATCTTTTGATAATCATTACCTTAGAACATATGTGTAAAGCTCGTTTAGAAGCCCTTCTAACAATGAATAGAATGATGTCACACTTCCTATTTTATACGGACCTTACGAAATCACTCAATTTATACGGACTTGAAAAACAAGTTAAAGTATTTGATGTAACGCACTACTGTATATAGTCCAGGGAACAATCATCGTCGGTACCCACGTTCGAGTGCATTTCGTTACTCTCCATTCATCACGTGATGAATGGAGTGATAACGTTATCAATCACACGTGGGTTCCGACGATGGGGAACAATGAGAATGTCCAAATTGATTCAACAACCTCTTCCCAAACTCTTATCGCGTAATATTTACAATTATGCGACATTGTTGTTGGTCGCGAAAACTAATGTCATGGGTAAAACCACGTCGTATAACGATACAACTGGAGCACTGAAATAATGCGGCCCTATATTCGCCGATTTCTGACATCTGATTTTTTTTTTGAGATTGTGATTTTTTCCCTGAAATTGGGGAAAACGGAGGCTATTTTCGATTGGGAATGGGTCCGTATAACGGACCCTGTAGATTACACGGACCCTGTAAAACAGCCAAAAAGGCCCTGTGACATTAATAATAGGTAACTTATAGAGAAAGTGTTTACAAGCAATACTCATGTGACTGACTACATAATCTTTAAAACGGCCGACAGAGTTAGTAAATATTCATGTTTTGAAAACAAACGAGTGTATTATTTGCTATTGTAAGACAATTAAAACAAAACAACATATGAGTTTATTATTTTAATTACAGAGCTCCAGACAAATTTCCATGCCAAATGGTATTTTACCTCCTAAATATATCCGCAGTGCTGATTCAGATTATTTTAAAGAGTAAATGTTATAATGTTTTTGCTTTTTACTTCAAAATATGCCTTTATCAAACTAGAATTGTTAATTTTCAGTGCTGATTTTCACTTCCAAATTATATATTTTTTATGCTGATTACTTACGTTTTAATGCTGAAATACTCCCGAAAATTCTTTATCTGCAGTTCTGAATGAAAGTATTAGGTTTTATTAATAATATCAGAAAAAAAAGCGCTATTGTTTACATAAATTCCATCATTCCATCATCTAAATCAGAAATACACCCCTAAATGTAACTTGCCCCTGAATCGGACTTGCCCCTGATTTTGTCATCAATTTACGATTGAATTTTTTTTTGTACTTGAAATCAATGACCTTATTAATAATGTCTTATCGTAATCATTTTTGTATTGCCTTAGTAGATTGGCAGACACTTAGGGATCACATTGTCATCGTCGTCGCCATCGTCCGTTTCACTTTACCCAACAACCTAACCTTGGCCATAATAGCTTGAAAAGTATTTGGCCTATGTTCATAAAACTTCACACAAATCTTCATCTTACCTCAATACAGGTGTTAAACGTGACAGGTGTGAACGATAGTCGAGTATTTTTGCGCTCTGTAAATTTTCATTAAAATTGCTATAAAAGTGGTTACAAATTTGTTTATTTGGATTAAAAGAGTGTGTGGATGTGGATTATTGTCTAATCGATTGTCTAACCGGATTGAAAATTTGGATTTATGGCCAAGAATAAACGTTTATAAAGAAAGAAAAGTAGTGAAAGTGATAGCGATCTGAGTGGTAATTTGAATAAGACCCCCAAACATGGACAATCGCCGGAAGGGGTGAGTGTTAGTGACGCTTTAAGTCAGTCAAATGCAGTGTTGTTTGATCAAGGTACTCCTTCAAAATTAAATACTAACTTTATACCAGTATGCTCTACCCCCGTGACTTTTTCCGGTCTAACAAATTCCAGTGTTATTAGTCCTCCGTCGTCTATACGTACCACGTATCCTTCCATCGCAATGGAAGACAAGATCAATGCGGATACCACCCCTGGTACGCCGCTTCAAAGCGCAAACCCGACGAATGCCGACATCATGGCTTGTTTATCAACAATCTCGTTCAAAATCAGTGATATGGACAAACGGTTATTAACACTTTAATCACTTGAAAAAAAAGTAGATAATTTTGATAGAGAAATGAAAAAAATGTGGGTGCACATCGAGGACATGAATAAAAAAGCAAATGAAAGGCTAAATAAAACAGAGGATAGGGTCGACTCAGCCGAATACGCTATAGGCATGGCGCAAGATAAAATGACGCAAATCAGAAACTGAAAGACTCTGTTATATATTTGCAGTCGCAATCAATGCGAAATAATTTGATCTTCGGAAACATTGCAGAATCCCAATTCGAAAAAGCCGAGGAAACCGAATCTAAATTTAGACAATTTCTGCATGAAAAGCTTCAAATTGCACGAGAAGTGGTGGATAACCTAAAACTCGAGAGGGTACACAGGATCGGTGCACCGTTCCCGGTTCGACGCGAAAAATTGTCGCGAAGTTCAACCTGTTTCCTGATAGGGAAATGGTACGCAGGCTAAAATTAAAGCTAGAAGGCACCAACTTTTATATGCACGAAACATTTCCGCCGGAAGTCGTCGCGAAGCGTCGCAGATTGACACCACAAATGAAGGACGCTAAAAGGGAAGGCAGAAGAGCATGGATTAGCTATGACACGTTATATATAGATGGAAAACCAGTGAAATTGGTCTAGGAGCACGCGGAGGGTGGACTAAGTGTTGTGTATTGGAATTGTAATGGATTAGCGGACCGTAAAAAAAAACAGTCGAAATTTGTGGATATTTTGACAAAACACGATATTATATTTTTTATCAGAAACACGGACAAGTAAGGACAGCGATATTGAATTTCCTGGTTACTGTTATTATAATTTTTAGCGTAAATTTAGACACCGCAGGGCTAGAAGAAATAGCGGAGGTATTGTATTATACTTTAAAAAATCACTCAAAAAAGGTATCACTATTGTGAAAAATCACCATGACACGATAATCTGGCTTAAACTAGATAAATATTTCTTCGGTAACAAAGACGATATTTTCTTGTGTGGTGTATATTTGTGGGGCGATGACTCGCCAGCAGTTAACATTGTTAATGCTGATCTTTTTCAATTATTACAGGAAGACATATCATACTTTGATTCATTAGGTAGTACTTTCATTGTTGGTGATTACTATGCAAGGGTAGCTAATAGAAACGATTATATTCTCTTTGATCGAACTGTTAATGATATCGATTATAGTGACTATATACCAGATACGCCTTTAATTATAGTGTCACAGGACTCGGCAATAAATGCACAGAGAACCAAACTACTTGATCTTTGTAAGGCTACCTCATGTAGAAAAGCCAATGGTAGGTTAGGGTATGATTATGGCGTGAGTTCTGCAACGTATGTGAATAGAAACGGGTGTAGCGTGATAGATTATCTGTTATTGAAAGAATGTGATTTTTCGATGGTGAGTGATTTTAAAATAGTAGACTTCAATGAATTCAGTGACCATGCACCGTTATCGTTTGTTATTAAGGGTAATAGCAATAACTGTAAAAGTAACATAATAAATCTTGAAAATACAAAGAAATATTTCGTAGTGGTATAATAAGTAAATTGCCACTTTTCAATAATTATCTTGATAATGTAATCAAACATGATACGAATAGTATAAATAACCTTATAATACAGTTTACAAATACAATACGAGATGTTGCGGATCCGCTCTTTAAAAAACGAAAGAGCTTGAGGCCGTCTTATCAAGTACACAACAGCGATACTAATAAATGGTTCGATGCTTGCTAAAACACGTTACAAAGAGGCATTATTCAACTTTAACAGAAGCAAGTCGGGCGAAAATAGGGTGTTACTGGCTAATACTAAATTGATTTACAAGAAATTAATTCAGAAACAGAAACGATAGTACAAATTTAAACAAATGAAAGAATTAGACAAAATGCGCCATTCTAAACCACGTGAGTTTGGGAAACTATTTATTAAAAGGAAACGTAACAATCCTGATATTTCTATGGATGAATTTAGTTCATACTTTATAAATCTGTTTAAAGATATAAAAGTGTCTGTTTCAGAAGAAGCTGAAGATTTTAATAATAATCATAATTTTAATGATGGCGATGCAATATTTGAAGAACTCGATAAACAGATTACTGTAAGCGAAATTGAGTCGGCAATTCGTGCCTTAAACAAAAACAAAGTTTCTGGAGATAATATTTTAAATGAATACTTTATCTCAACTTGCGATATTTTATCTGGACATATAACTCACATTTTTAACGTAATATTTGATTCAGGATATTTTCCGGATGAATGGACTGAATGTTTTATAATCCCCTTGCACAAGCGAGGTGATAAAGACATGGTCAGTAACTACAGGGGAATAACTCTAGTAAGTTGTATTGGAAAACTTTTTACAAGTATTTTGAACACCCGGATTAATAAATGGTGTGAGATTAATAATACTGTATCGGACGCACAATTTGGCTGTAGGAAAGGCAGATCAACGGTTTGTTGCAATTTTCGCACTTCATAGTATAATCGAAAAAATTCTAAACGATTAGAAACGGCTTTATTGTGCTTTTATAGACCCTAAAAAGCGTTTGATTTCATCTATAGCAATGTATTGTGGTTAAAGTTATATAAATTTGGTATTGACGGGAAAATGCTAAGGATAATTCGTTCTATGTATAACACTGTCAAATCATGCATTAAATACTGCGGTTCTTTCTCGGATTTTTTCGAGATTTCAGTCGATTTGAAGCAAGGGGAGATAATGTCTCCAATCATGTTTGCATTGTTTATTGAATATTTAGAGTTATATTTGCAAAATAGAATAGACAGTGGTTTATAATTAGATGACATTTCTTTAATTTTACTGCTTTTTGCTGATGATATGGTGTTAATAGGTAATACTCCGCAAGATCTGCAAATGAGCTTAAATCGTATATATGAATATTGTGAAACTTGGGGCCTGGAAGTAAATACTGAAAAAACAAAGGTTATAGTTTTTCGTAAAAGAGGTAGAGTAACCGTTGATGAAAAGTTTTCTTATAACGGAGCATTATTAGAGGTTTCAGATGATTTTAATTATCTTGGAGTTGTATTTAACTACACTGGGTCGTATAAGTTAAATACACAGGCTATGTGCGGCAAAGCATAAAAACTATGAATCTTTTAACTGCAAACATAAGAAAAACTGAACTAAAACCTAAAACATCCCTTCAATTATTTAATGCTTTCGTCTCATCAATACTCAATTACGGCTGTGAAGCCTGGGGTTTCACAAAATCGAAGGAGATAGAGAGAATTCATCTCAAGCTTTGTAAAAACATTCTAGGAGTAAAACTGACAAGGAGTAATGCTGGTGTTTACGGTGAATTGGGGCGTTATCCATTAGTTATCACAAGATATACTAGAATAGTTAGATATTGGCTGAAATTAGTTACAACAGAAACTATAATTTTATCAGCTATATATAAATCTTCATTATTTGATTGTGAAAGTGGTTTAAACAATTGGTTATCCAATGTAAAATCTCTGCTTAATACGTATTGCTTTATGTATGTATGGGATGATCCTTTAAGGGTGAAACATCAACAATTTATATCTAGCTTTAAACAGAGGTTGGTGGATTGTTGTATTAAAAAATGGAACACTGATCTACAAGAAAATAGAGTATTATCAAGTGTGTATAGACATGTTAAAGGTAATTTTGGATATGAAAACTATCTGAATATTTTATGTACAAAAAGATTACGAAGTGTTTTTACTAAATTACGTTTATCTTCACATAGCTTAAGAATTGAGACAGGTCGTTATGCAAGATATAGGATTGAAAGAAATGAAAGAGTTTGTCAAATATGTAATTCAACTGAAATTGAAGACGAATTCCACTTTGTTTTAATTTGTACAGCTTATAATGATATTAGAAAGAAATATATCAGAAAATATTACATACAAAGGCCAAATATGTTTAAATTTATAACACTTCTACAATCTTCAAAGAAGAAAGAACTTTTTAATTGAAGTAATTATTTGTCAGAGGCGTTTACTCTCAGATGTTTTATTCCAAATATTATTAAGTACATCCTCACATAAATTGTTATTTTATATATAATTCCTTTTATTTTTTGATATCCTTGGATTATTGATTAAAATGTGTGATTTATACGAGTACGATTAATTAAGGAGTATTGAAAATTGAACTATAAATGAGTGTGTAGAAGTATATGTAACCTGTCATATGATTATAATTATGTATTACAAATTATGTATGTAATGATGAGAAACTGTAAAAGTTTAAATCAATAAAGTATCTATCATCATAACCTATAACTGACTTTCATTTTGGCAGAGTTATGCCCCGTTTTATAGTTACCTAGAATGTACAGGCTGAAATAAACACAAGACAAGCGGCCCAAGTCTTCTGTGGAACAGCCTTCTAGTTTTGTATCAATTGATTTCATGTTACCTTTTGCAGTTCGACTCAAGGGCAATTACGAGTGTTTCGAAATGTTTGAAAATTCATTATCCCTCTGACATCTGACAAAATGTAAACAACAAAGATGATCAATTGACCATTATTGAATTAAAGCTAAAGTGGGTTTATTTCCAATCTTAACAGGGATGATTTAGCCTTTGTGTCAAGCACTATTGTATAATGTTACCATCACTTTTGCATTTAATCACCCGATGCCCACAGCCGTTAATTAAAACAACTGATTTAAAATGTATGCTATTTTGAAAAGGTGTACGAACTTGCTAACTCTTGCGTTTACATGTTCTAGTAACTTGTGAAACAGATCCGTATTTGATTTTCAGACGTTTCATGCAGTACATCACAAGTTGTTGTTTGTTTTAGTTGTCCGTTTTCAACGACATCAAAAAAAAATCCATAATCCAAGCCTTCCTTCTCTTTACCTTCTCTTTGACAGATGCATTTTACAAGGCGGCAAAGGTTTCTTTACATTTTTTTTCATAATTTCATTTATCTATTTATATAAAAATACTGACTAGTTAAGTAACCGATTAGAAATAATTATCACCCTGTGTGGTTGCTGGGGGTAGATTACAACCACTGCAAATTGTGCTTAAGCCATAGGGGACCCCTTCAAACTCCCATGTCATGTTCATTTTTGCATTTTCTATCATGCAAGTGCAAGGTCTTCGTCATGACACCGCGTATGGAAACGTTGCTTCATTGTAAATGAAATGTGTACTATAGAATTCGCATCAGTTCTCGAGTTATACTGTTCTAGGCCCATTTCCCATATTTTTTTATTACGATGTATACAATTATAGAGAATGAACCTTGCATATTCATTCCTGTTCGGCGCTATATAACCTTTTATGTGTTGGTGCGCCATAAAACTCAGTTCAAATTCTAAAAAAACAATTAATTAGAATAATATTAAATTTATAATATGCAGCATTTCCACTCGAATGGAAATGATCCATCACCGTAAAGAAAGATAAAAATATCGGACAGGGAAAGCATCATTCAAGGGCGACAGTCAACCACAAAACACAAAAACAAACACACAAACAGACAAACGAGAAGGCAAACGTAATAAAAAATGCAAACGACATCACAAACACAAAAAGGGTTGACAATATGGCTACCGCCTTGGAACGGTCAGTGGCAACAAAGGCCACTGTGGATTTAAACCGGTTATAGGGTGCACCAAACCTCACACTTACCCTACTGTTATCCAATTAAAACAGGACAGTGTAAATAAAGAAATCACCTCCATGATCTAATCTCTAACCAACAAGGCAGCATCAATAGGCAATATAAGTAAAACACAAACATGCTCGTGTAAATATAATACAAAAAAACAATAGCCTAGAAAGCCACAATGAAGGTACTCGATGACTTGGCAGAAGCCAGAGCAACAAGAGAATAAACCATTAAGGACACGACAAGAAAGATCATAGACACACATCAAACGCCACCGTCGCAATGGGCTTTAGGTAGGCGTCATCATAGGGTCCACAGCCTGTCCGGTCATCGTACAATTAAAGAGGAAAACATATAGTGGCGAACTGTAAAAGGGTCCACCACCAAGCATGCGGTACGTTGCAAAATGATAGAAAGTTTACATTTCTCTCTAAACTTACTGAGGAATTATGAACAAAACGACATAAATGGAGAAATTGATGCACCCATTACCTGTGTAATTTCGACATGGCCAAATTCTGAGTTTCTATGCAAAATATCTTGGCTTAAGTATGCCATTCATTTTTCACGTAGCTGATTTCCACTCCAAGCAGTTTAAGACTCCGCATAAGTACGCAATTTTTACTTACTCGAAATGAAATAATAAAGTCTGGGTTTGACGTGAGCAACATTGTACTAACCAAGTAAACTTGATCATGAAAATATTGTAATAAAGTAATTCGATGAAGGCTTCACTGACGAATTTTAGATCCTAATGTTAAATCGGAACAACAGTTGCTTGCTCTTTGTGGCAAACTGGCTTGTCAAAATTGTTCTGCTTTTAGTTAGTGATGTACCAATTAATCGATTGTAACCAATGCAAGTCTATATTCCCTGTAAAGTCTGTAAACCCTGATCATCCTGCGAGTTATTCGCAGGCTGATGCGAGTTACTCGCTACTGACCTGCGAGTTACTCACAGGCTGATACTTGCAGGCTGATCTGGGTTTACAATAATTCGTGCTTAGCGGGTTAAGGGTTAACAATAGCCGAAGTTAGGTATGCAATCTGTAAATCAGATACGAAATAACCAATTTCAATATTTACAGCAGCATCAGGGAAGCATATCTTGTTTGATGGTCTTATTTCCTTGATGTTTACAGTAATTTTCGTGTTTGTCTAAACTGACAATAAAAAGAAAAACTAAAACAACAGCAATAACAACAACAAAAAAGTACAAAAACAACAACAACGGATTTCAAGAATAACTCTATATAAAGATATGACCTGCGGAATTGGACAAAAGAAATATAAAAAGATCGGACAGGGAAAGTAGCATTCAAGGAGGACAGTCAACCACAAAATACAGAAACAAACATGGAAACAGATAAACAAGAAGGCAAAAGTAATAATAAAAGTAAACGACATCACAAACATAAAAGGGTTGACAACAGGGCTACCGCCTTGAAACGGTCAGTGGCAAAGTAGGCCACTGGGGGTTTAAACCGGTTATAGGGTGCACCAAACCTCACACTTACCCTACTGTCATCCCATTAAAACAGGACAGTGTAAATAAAGAAATCCCCGCCATGATGTAATCTCTCACAAACAAGGCAGCATCAATAGGCAATATAAGTAAAACACAAATATGCTCGTGTAAAAATAATACAAAAAAACAATAGCCTAGAAAGCCACAATGAAGATACTCAGTGACTTGACAGAACCAGAGCAGTAAGAGAATAAACTATTAAGGGCACGACAAGAAAGATCATAGAGAAACATCAAACGCCACCGTCCCAATGTGCTTTAGGTAGGCGTCATCATAGGGTCCACATCCTGTCCGGTCATCGAAGAACCAAAGAGGGAAGCATAGTGGCGAACTGTAAAAGGGTCCACCACAAAGCATGCAGTACGTTGCAAAATGATAGGGTCATAACCTTTTTTGATAAACTGTTTAACGAAGATAGTATGAAAGTGATCATGACCAAGAATCTTACGAAGTTTATAAATCACATCACCATAGAAGTCAGGTTGTGATAGTCTCAAGGTCACGATTCGAACATAATTGGATAGAGGACAATAAGTATATACGACATGCAATATATGAGAGCTGCGTGCCTTGTGGGTTTAGGGAAGAAGAGTTGTTTAATGTATTTTATTGTATCATACCTAAGTATTAAATGTTTGATTTTAGACAGTGTTTTCCTATATAAGTCTACTCAAAGCTCAACTCTATAAACAACCTTAGACGTGCTATTTTGAAAAGGTGTACGAACTTGCGTTGTCATTTTCGATTCTATATATGAACTTTTTTAAACAAACCTGATAGATAAGTAGCTAGAAATCAATCCTAAAAAGGAATTATCAACACATGTCGCGCGGTTCTCGAGATGAACAGTTTTCAAGGTTTTTGCATTGTTTAGTAACGACGGCCATTTTGAAAGTCCGATTGATCTTTTTTTTTCGTATGTAAGGTAGAATATTTTATAACAAATTGCTTTCACATAAGCCTTACTGACCTTTGGGATAAATTTGGTAAATTGGGAGAAATGATCCATCGTCTGATTAATTAAAATAACTAAGTGTCGCACTATTTCATAACGCTCATTGATTTCATCTCTCTGTCTCTCTGTCTCTCTCTCTCTCTCTCTCTCGTCGCCATCTTGTAAAACTTATAAAACAATGTCGAATGGTGACGGAGAAGAACTGCTACTATATCAAACGATTCCTAGGAAAAACCCGTAGCTCACTGGCACACATGTTTTCTCAACATAGTGTGAGTTGTGAGTTTGATAGAAATGACTACATTCGAGTTGGGCTGAATGATATTTTTTGTTTCAAGAGGAAACATTTAGAGGACGTTTATTTCAGTAACGACGTCTAGCATAACAGAGAACGGAGGAAGAACCAATTTGACAGTGGCTTCCGGCGTTAAATTGAGCGTGCGTACTGTTAAAGATCCGGTTCGTTTTTCACATTATAATGTTAAAGGAGGTTTGAGTGAGTGTGATATAACACTCAGGCGATGAGTGAAATGGTAATGAGTAGGATCAAGGGGGTCAATGACGAATGTAAGCAGGAAGAACCAGTTAACTGCGCTTCAAGAACCCTATGCAACTGGCCACCTACCTAGCATTCATGATATTAGAGTATTAAGTCATTATATAAACATTTGATACAAGTCATTTTTTCATAAAAGGTAAATTATTATAGAATTGGAGTAAGGCAAAGTTATATGTTAAGCCGTATATGTTTTCGCTGTATGTTAAGTGTGTTTATATATATATGCTTAAATGCTTGATACCTTGCGTTATAGTTTAATCGGCATGATATAATTCTCTATGATTATGTTATGCTGACGACTATTTTTTAAAATTACCAAATGAGTACTGCCATGGAACCAAACGGTTAATCAAGATGAAAATATAAGAGTCGAACAGGAAATGTAGCATTAAAGGTAGTCAACCAAAATCACGCAAACATACAAACATCAATTATAAGAATGCATAAAAGGCAAGGTATATGACAGCACACACAAAAAAGGGTTGACAATAGCGTTACCGCATTGGAACAGTCCGTGGCCAAAAAAGGTCCTTTCGGGGTTTATACCTGGTTCTATGGTGCACCAAGCATCACTCGTACCCTATTTAGTCTCAATAAAACCACACAGAAAGTACTAAAAGACTTGGCAGAAGCCAGAGCAACAAGATAATAAACAATTAATGACACGACAATACATACTGGTAAGGGAAATCTCCTGGAAGCAACAAACACAACCAAGAGAATAAAGTCGCAGACTCGGTTTTACTAAAGGTAATGTAAGACTTGAGAGGTGTTGCACTTCTCATGCCCCTAGTACCAGCTTATAAGATATTCTGCTTCAAAGCCACCCATAGTGGGCTCTTTGATCCTTGATCCCAAAGGACCAGTAAACATAACACTACTTATTCGTATAAGACACGACTTGATAAAAACATCAAACGTTACCGTCCTCCCAGGATTTAGGTAGACGTCATCATAGGGTCCACAATTTGTCCGGTCATCGCAAAATCAAAGAAGACAGCATAGTAGCAAACTGTAAATGAGATAATCGCTAAACATATTTGCGTTACTTTCCTAAACACAAACTCAATAAAAGCGAGTCTGCTATTTTATTTTCTTGGTTATGTGTGCTGGATCTCCCTTATCAGTATTGGTTTTAACACGTTTAATTAAGATTGTTTGAAAGTGATCATGACCACGAATCTTTACTATTTTACGAAGTTTGTACATCACGCCACCATAGAAGTGAGGTTCGGACATTCCTTATCGCAGAAGCGTTCACAAATTACTTTTATATTTTAAAAGCAGATCACTAGATCAGGGTTACGAAAATTAATTTTTGAAAGGTTTGTCGAAGTTTATGGTAACGGAAACCCAGAAGGAGTAGCTTTTGAGTTATACAAAGATTACGAATATTAAACTCTTCACCTCGAATGCGAGCTCTAGAAAAACAAATATGTTGAGAAACGTATTTTCCGTAAGAAGTTGCTCTGGAAACATCACCGTCTTGCAATAAATAATAAAGGCTATCGAATTTAAAACCATCTCTCTTGCCATACATGTTTATTATATATCCATTTTCAATTAAGAGATGCAAATCTAGAAAAGACGCAACGGTATCAGAAATAATTGCTTTTTCTCTAGCAAAAGTATTTTAAATAAAGAACGAGCTAGTCTTTAATAAAGCCATTTTTTAAACAAATCTGCTAAAGTACAGGAAGTCTTTGCTTTACATAGGCCAAGTTATCTAATGAAAAACATATACCTCACAATAATTATCAAGCCCTCTATTACTTTGTTTTATCCTGAAAAGCCAGTACATGTAGTAAATAAGCTTATAAAATAAAAACGTGTTATTTTATTAGAAATAATCAAGTGATAAACTGAATTGAACAACTTACTTTAAAATGTTTGATGTTTGCGTCAAAATATCTTGCTTTACTGCAGTGAACAATGGTCATGCAAGACTCCAAATATTATTTTTTTGCAAAGTCTATCAACACAAATGTATGGGTAAGAATTGCGGTTTTCAGACATTTTCTGTTAATTACTCGTTTCTGTAAGTAAATATAGTAATTTGCTAGTAAAATAGTTTTTATTTTGGAATTAAAACATTTAAGATTTTGAGTCGAGTCCGATTCAAACGTTTGATGAATATTAGGCCTGCTTTTACGAACACAGTAAACCCAAAAACACGCAAAATGACAAACGTGAATGGCAATGTTAATAAGGCACAAAAGGGCTACCAGCTTGGAACGGTCAGTGACAAGAAAGGCCACTGGGGATTTAGAAACCTTGTATATATTAATATGTAAACTAATGTGCATATGCCTGCAAGGGTGTTATAAAACCTTTTATATTAGTGAGGTCAAGTTTTTTACTTTTAGTTTTTTTCCCCACTTGTAATGTTGATTATTTTTGAATGCGTGTTTTGGTGGATAGCGTTCTGTGAAGTCTACATTTCCTGTTCGACTTTTGTATCTCCGTTTTACTGCTCCGTAATTACCTGTTCGACTCTTGCATCTCCGTTTCACTGCTCCGTAATTACCTGTTCGACTCTCGTATCTCCGTTTTACTACTCCGTGACATGACGAGGGCATGCAAGGGCATTCTACTCGTACTAGAGAGTATCACACATCATCGTTACAGTGATGTCCCTTTGTCAAATGTTGTCATTTTCTATGTATTAAGTTAAGTTATGTTAGTCATACGTATCCTTTTCATATGCCAATCAGGGCCAGTATTCATAAAGCAACTTCAATGGAAAATATTATTCAAGTAAAAATTTAAGACCTTTACGTATTTTTAAATATCCTTATTAACCTCTCAGGAACACTACAAACCATCTATTGTAAGATAACTATTTGGCTGTAGATTTCATAGATTTCATTTATCCATAAACTTTATTAGCAATATTAAAAAAACTTCTTAAATCGATAGAAAATGGTGTTTAAACAATTAATACAATTTTGACTTAAGTTACGATATTGCTAAGAAGCTTTATGATTACGGACCCTGGTCAATTAACATGATAAATGAAACATGTACAGTTGGTAAATCATGTACATACTATTTACTAGTTTTAACAAATTCATAACGTCCTACATAATTGCACAATATTTACCATTACATCGCTTATTATTTCTACTTCAAATAAAGGCATGTTGTGGTCTTGAATTGGGGTATATATTTTTCTGAAAATCAAGTGAAGCAGAAAGGGTATTAGCAAGTCTATGTAGGCCAAAGGTAAATTAAATGAATACAGAAATAGTACAACATATCTTATTTAGGCATACTTAATATATGTATTGCTAAAACACATAACACATCTACAGAGTTTAAACGTGTTCTTCGGAATTAAAGAAATGTAGATTATGAAACATTTGTTTGGACTTGATGTATGCTGTGTGTGAATGCGAGAAAAGTTGTGATACATACCCGTTATTCTATTTTCCTGATGAGATGCAGGTACATATTTGGTATCAACATTTAGCCAAGGTATATTACTTTTATAAGTTGAAACTAGAACCAATTCGACGGCGTGCTGTCGAAAATCCCCACGCGTTCTTCACACATATATATGGTAAACCAATATAATTATGTTCATTCCTTTGATCCAGCATCCATTGATAGGGGTATGACTGCTTTTTCGTTGATACTCAGAATACAAATATTACTACTGATGTTATTCGGTATGTGTGACTTACATTATGAAAAAAATAATAAATCAAATTTAGAATATTTGAACGTTTTATACAACAGGTAACCATGGAGAAAAATATGCTGTGTAATACTATCATCCTAAAATTTAATTTGAGAAAGAAAAACAACAATATGATTTGGGACATGATTAAAAAACACACCGACAAACATATAACCCTCCCTACACCCCTGGGTAGACGTCTGAGCCTTTTAAGTATTATATCCCTTTTGTGTAATCCCACTGAGATTGCGTTTGATAAAGATAAAAAGTAGAAACTAAATAAACTTGAATATTTTTAAATGAAACTTCCATAATATGTTTACACTTTACCTAGGCTACACTTGTTTATAAATACATACTTGAAAACTATGTGAATTAGTCAAAACACGCATGACCTTGAGTATGACATAAGCTGATAATGGATCAATACACACTTTTATCCAGTTTGTACTTATTATTCAAGTATAGCACAGTCTAGATAAAAGTGTAAAAGTGTTAAACTGCACGTTACAGGAACAATATTGAGGATTATTTTACTTCTTATTTTTTTCTTCTTTTGTTGATGCACTTTCTATAGGATTCCACAAAAGGGAACATAACCGTTAAATAATACAGTTGATATGTTGTTTAATCTTTCATATACACGCCAAGTATGTGGAACAACATTAAAAAACGACCATGCAATTGAGCACCTAATACATAGCTACAGACATGCACACGGACGTCTCGTGCAAGTAGTGAAATGCTCGAGCATAACAGACGAAACTAGCATTTACTCACTCTTAATGTCGTGAGTAAATCAAATATTCTCTTATCTTCAAGCATGTAAAAACAACAGAAGCAATCTTATGTAATCATGGTAATAGGCTATGTATTCGGGCAGATAATAAACAAGCATGTCAAAAATAACATGTAGAGAAAGGTTTCCCGGGTCCAGAAACCAGTGATGGAGTGAATACATCTGAGAAAGACTACAACTTTCTTTAAAACAAATGTAAAAACAAATATTCCACAAATAGGAGATATGAATACATGCATGGAGATATCTGTAAACTATACATACATGTACATCTGTAAAAGGAGATAAATATACCCTTTCCATAGAAAACCGAATTAATTATAATCATGTAAACTAGTTCTCTACGTTATTGAAACATATATACATAATGTATATATACTACCCAACATTTATAATCGGTCACCCAGGTTTTTTGAAAATAATACTGACTATAATATCTGTTATAGTCAATGGTTATTGGAGGTCACACCAGCTGTTTTTAATTTATTGAGATTGAGTAAATTCCACGGCGAAGTTATTCTTACATGTACACCGGCATCTCCCCCTTTGTCTCCTACCATTTTAACAGAGAGGTGAGATATGCTTTGAGCTTACAGTTAAAAACTTAAATTTATTGAATTCAGACTCGCAGGATCTATGTTTTTGTAATAATCATGTTGCTCGTGATTTTATCTTCGATTAGATCGTATTCGTTTCAATTTATTCATTCAGATGTTCACGTTGTTGCCGGATGCAAATAACGTTTTCTAATTTCCATTGTTTGGTCGGCCATTTTCGATTCTCGTCAGACCACCTTTTTTTCTTTCAATTTTATTAACATAGCTTTATTTCGTCTCCTCCTTGTTTATATCCTGTGAGAATCCTTTTCTAATTGATATTAACGATAAATAAACGTTCTCGTAAATTATTTAATTAGTATTGCCGAAATGTGGAATGTGGCGTGACGTCATAGGTTCCCACGCTGTTAGTTCCCACGCTGTTAAGGTTTGCACTAAATAACCTGATCGGTGAATTCTCATCTTGTGCAGTTTATGAGTGACGTCATCAATATCGGGGTCGTTCTGCAATGGTAAACATTGGCAACTTCATATTCTTAGACTTTGATTTTTATTGAACAATGACTTTCATTGAGTGGGTTGTTTTTACTTAAATTGAACGAGTAATGCTTTCGGATACATTTCAATGGAATATTTGTACAGTAATGATGTATAAATAAAATAAAAAATAAAAAAAAATAAAAAAAATAAAAAAAATAAAAAAAATACATAAATAATAATAATAATCTTTTAAGCACATCATATACATGAAGAGATGAAGACTGCAAATAGTTATTGTAAAACATTTGTAGAAGATGTGTATATTTCCCTGTTTGCTAGGGTTTATTCGTCGTATGTTTGTTTTGTTTTCATAATCACACTGCAAAAATGCATCGAGGAAAGCAAGCCAGTTCTACTACTCTGCTGGTTCCCGTGGTTGATGCCCCCGTCCGGAAAAGTCGGCGCTTGCAGATCCAGCCGCCTAGGTCCGCGGGTACCAGTGGGCCTCCACTGTTAGTGGGCCTCCCCAGTTGGATGTACATGTGTCTCCCTTGCCGGTGAACGCAGTTGATGTCGGTGTTGAAGCTTTACCAGTAGTGCCATTGGACTCGGGCTTGCCAGGTACGCTAGACGTAGACCAGTCTATCTTTGCATTACCAAGCGTTCATGCGGAACTTGGGTTCTCTGTATCCCATTCAGTTAAGTCTAAGCTTATAGCTGGCCAGTACATTGATCTGGCCAGTTTATTGGAGACTCAGGTTCCCATGGACAAAGATAAACATTTGGTTATATCTCCACTTGGTGAGTTGATGGTCAAACCTACCAACCCCATGACCAAACAGCTGAGTATTGAAACTTGGACTGATGCACTTTTGGTCTTTTCAAGCATCTATGTATCGGCTCATCCGGGAAGTCCAGGAATTGTTGAAATACATGAATGTCATTAGAACTGGGGCAAAGCGTCATGGTGGTTTCGGA
Source organism: Cyrtodaria siliqua (assembly GCA_037043455.1). Lineage (NCBI taxonomy): Eukaryota > Metazoa > Mollusca > Bivalvia > Adapedonta > Hiatellidae > Cyrtodaria > Cyrtodaria siliqua. The sequence continues at coordinate 114,899 of JAWPHD010008122.1, forward strand.
TGGAAGCACTATGACCAACAATTTCGACTTCGTCTTGCCTCTAACCCTTCAATGTCATGGGGGAAAATAGATTATGAGCTTTGGCTACTTTATATGTCCTCAAGTGGTCAAGCTGGTGCAAGTACCGTTGGTCATTTTGCCCAGAAAAGATATTTTGATTTTAACTTGAGCCAGTGTTCTCGCCATGTGTGTTCATACAGTCATAAGTGCTTGTCATGTTCTGGTGATCATCCTTCTAGGTCGTGTTTTGCCAGAAAACCAGAGGGAAATGTATGGCGCAGACCTATGCGAGCCCCTGCACCCCAGGGCTCGCCCACTTTCTACCAGTCACAAAGACCCAGAAGTCAGTCCGTCCGATTTATGGGCCCTAGACCAAAGTCCTATTAATGTGTCGACATTACAGAACTATTTAGCTTTATATCCAAACCGACACGATGCAAAAGTGTTAGCTGATGGATTCAATAATGGTTTTAAGCTTCAATACACGGGTTCACGACAAAAATCAGATGCAAAAAATTTAAAGTCTGCACATCAGCATTTTCAAGCATTGAAATCAAAGCTTGATAGAGAAATCGCTTTAGGGAGAATGATTGGTCCTTTCGATTCCCCTCCTGTGGCTAATCTAAAAGTGTCTCCAGTTGGTGTTGTGCCCAAGTCAGATGGCTCTTGGCGTTTGATAACTCATTTGTCTTACCCAGAAGGTAGCAGTGTTAATTACGGGATAAATGATGATCTTTGTACAGTAAAATATACTATTTTTAATCTTGGTAAATCTGCTTTAATGGCAAAAAGGGATGTTAAATCAGCTTTTCGGTTACTACCTATACATCCAGAGGATTTTCATTTGTTAGGTTTCAAAGTTGGAGAAAAGTTTTACATTGACAAATGTTTGCCTATGGGTTGCAGTATCTCTTGTGCTCTGTTTGAGAAGTTTTCTACTTTTTTACATTGGCTTGTCAGTTTTGCTTCAGGCTTTGTCACTCTTGACCATTTTCTTGACTTTATTTTCGCTGGGGAGCGTGGGTCTGAAACATGTAATACATTAGTTTCAACCTTTACTCGGGTTTGTTCTGAAGTAGGTGTCCCTATTGCTGAAAACAAATCTGTTGGTCCTACTACAGTTTTAGTCTTTCTGGGGCTGGAAATCGATTCAGATGAAATGGTCATTCGCATACCATTGCACAAAATTGAGAAGTTGATTCATATTATAAATAGTTTCCTTCATAAGAAAAAGGTCACTCTTAAGGAGCTTCAGTCTCTATCTGGCATGTTGAATTTTTTTTGCCAAGCAGTAGGATCTAGTAGAGCATTCATAAGGCGTTTATATGATGCAATGTCTGGTCTACGTATGCCATAATATAAACGTAGGATTTCTTGCGAGCTTCGAGAAGACCTCGGCCTATGGCTAACATTTCTAACAGGATTTAATGGCATTTCTGTAATTCCAGACAGTTCTTGGTATGGTAGTGATACTTTGCAGCTGTTTACAGATAGCGCCGGTTCAGCAGAATTGGGCGCTGCTTGTTTCCTTCAAGGGCGGTGGTCATTTTTTCCTTGGCCAGTTAGCTGGCAAAAAAGTACCATTTTGCGGGACATTACCTTTCTAGAAATGGTTCCTGTGCTTCTTGCAATGTTTCTGTGGGGAGCCATTCTGGCAAATAAAAAAATTATGTTGTTGAGGATTGACAATGCAGCCCTGGTTCAGGTCATCAACAAGCAATCTTCCAAGTCACAGAGACTAATGCATCTGATCAGGCCCTTTGTCTTGCTGACCATGAAGCACAATATATTGTTTAAAGCCACTCATATCTCTACACATGACAATGTTATAGCTGATGCTATTTCTCGCAAACAGTGGACCAGATTTCGCCATGTAGCCCCGGAAGCCAGCAAGGAGCCAGAGGTATGGCCTCCGGAGTTTCTTTCAATGATTTGCAAGGAGAAGCTACAAGACTACTGAATCTGTCCTTAGCGTCCAACACCATAGACTCGTATAATGTTGGCCTGAATAAATTCTACTTGTTCGGGCGTCGTTACAGTTTACCTGATGTCTGGCCCCCCAGCATTAGAACACTTAACACACTTTATAGCTTGACTGTCTTTGGAGGGTTTATCGTATTCAACTGCACGGTTATACACTACTTCCATTGGTTTTCAAGTTAGGAATGTCGAGGATGTCACAAAAAATTTCATCGTAGAGAAATTATTAGAAGGTTTTAGACGAGTTGGGAAAAAACGGGATGCCCGTCTTCCAATTACAACAGCAATATTTTCGTCAGTTCTAGCAAAATTGCATGTAGTTTGCACAAACACATATGAGTCCACCTTATTTAGTACAGCATTTACTTTGGCGTTTTGCGGCTTTTTTAGGGTTGGTGAACTAGCAGTCACAAAAGGGGCTCCGTTGGCCAATGTCTTATCAATTGAGGATATTAGTTTGAGTTCCCAGAACGGGACTCTGGCTGTACACGTTAGGTATTCAAAAACAGATCAGTTCGGTCGCGGCATCATTCTGAAATTCACAAGATCTGGAGTCACTTTGTGTCCAATACATGCCTTAGAAAGGTTTCTTACGGTACGGCCTCATATACAGGGTCCTTTATTTTGTCATTTTGATGGGCGTCCATTGTCCCGTTACCAATTTTCAGCTGTTCTAAAAAAATCATAAGCTTTCCTTGGCATTGACTATTCAAGATACAAATCACATTCTTTCAGAATAGGGGCAGCTACTTTTGCCGCAAGTAGAGGTTTCCTCCCAGAGTCTATTAAAGCAATGGGGAGATGGAGTTCTGAGGCTTATAAAACTTATGTTCGTTTCCCAGTGCATGTTCTCCCAATTATGTCAGATTAGCTAATAAACCAGTCACGTTATTAGCTAAATATTAACAATAACCAAGTCATTTTAGGTGATAAAACAATCTGGTGTCTGGGTTCATCGATTGTCAAGAAGGCGTTTTTGTTGGCGCGTACAAGACCAGATGGGCTCAATTTAGGACTTGCACGACTTCATGTAACAGTATGGTGGCAAGGCTATTGTGGTTTGGGTCTCCTAGACGTGCAGAGCAAGATTCAGTACCTGCTGGAATATGGTCCAGTCCCAGCCTACATGTTTCTGCACTGTGGGGGAAATGATTTAGGGAAATACCCATTAAAAGTTCTTAGAAAGCATGTTAAGCTTTTGACTGAGTTTTTTAGGGTCACTTTGCCTGATGTAGTCGTTATTTGGTCTCAAATACTTCCTAGGTTTTCATGGCGTTATTCTAACAACCCCGCTGCAATGGAAAGAGCCAGAAAGCGGCTAAACAGTTATGCTGCTAAGGCGATAATAGATATTGGGGGCCTTTATCTGCTACACCCACACATTCAGGCTGATGATACCCGTCTTGAACAGGATGGTGCTCATTTATCAAATGTGGGAAACAACTTGTTTCTTAACCAGTTAGCAGCTGGTTTTGAATGTTTCATTGCAAGTAGGCAGTGATTAGGAAAATATATTCTTTTTTGGCACCGTTTCTGTTTTGGGCGTGGAATTAGGATATTTTGCTTTTTGTAGGCACTCTTCGCTGCTGCCAAAAAATGTTTCCCCTATTTTTGGCGGTGGATGGGAGCCTGAACACTCTATGACTTGGAGTGTCCGGGCAACCATCCATATGGCGGGCAGCGAAGGTGTGAAAGGAAGGACATATAACTTTCAGTTTAACTTTATTCAGCTCCTGTATACCCAGAGACTGAATTGTAATCTAAACATAAATTATATACAAATTTGCTGTCCGTACGAATTGCTAAAAAACATTTCAATTGATTGAATTCGGTGCACTTGTAATTATGCTTGAATATCAACCGTAATGGTCTTTTGTGCTTACCAATTGTTAAACATTCAATCCATGCCACGCCCATTATTTGCCAAATCTATTAAAAGTTAAAAAAAAATAATTGTATGTGCCGTTATTACAGTGCTCTCCAATAACACGAATACTATAAACTGGAAATACCGAAACACATACCAATGTTTTATTAAGTTTATCAACAAGGTTTTAGTCCAATCAAGGCAGATTAAGTTTTATAAATCGCTAATGATATTTGTTAAACGACCAGTTAACATTTCAAATGCAAATATGAATTATTGAAAAATATATAATTCTTTGAAAAGTGACCGATTATAATAGTTGAGTAGTGTAGTAACCATATACACTGAACAAAAGTACTCAC